>JAWQFJ010002214.1:15000-27500 GCA_034096865.1 Theodoxus fluviatilis | reverse complement strand
ACTAGAAAGATTGGTATTACATTTCAACCTGCCACATTCATTCATACATTACAGAATCAATCATGGTGCTGGCAGCTCTTCATAAATCTATGCATCCAAACATTTACTTATGCATCTTTATTTATTGATCAATTCATACTGGGCTCATTCAAGCTTACACAGTTTCACCATCATGTCTCAACAATCTTTTATTCATATATTCATTGAGTCAATCATGTGTGCATAAACCCACCCTCCACCCGCCCCCATAAAAGCTGTGGTCAGTAGGTTGGCCTGAACTTTAAAAATATTTGTTCTTTAGAATAGGTCAAATTGAACATACTTTCCCCCCCTTTTTACTGAAAACACTTTTTGGGGGGGCAGGGAAGATGGAACAGCATGCAGTTCATATTTTACCATTATATTTCTTTCTTTCCTTTTTTTCTTTTTCCACATGATCCCAAAAAATAGTTTAGGGCAAGCAGAAAACAAGAAGAGCAAAGCCCATACGACTCACATGCTTGACCTTGACCTTTATATGACCTTGACCTTCAGGTGACCTTCAAGGTCAAGGTCAAACAACTAAACCTACCAATGACATCATACACTAAGAAATGCTTTACACATTTTTCCTACCAAATTAAATGTGACCTTAACCCAAGGTCAAGGTCATCCAAGGTCATGCAACACAAAGCTGTTAATTCAAGACATAGGAAGCACAATGGTGCTTATTGGTACTTTCTACCATGAGATATGGTCACTTTTAGTGGTTCACTACCCCATTTTGGTCACATTTCATAAGGGTCAAAGTGACCTTGACCTTGATGATATGTGACCAAATGTGTCTCATGATGAAAGTATAACATGTGCCCCACATAATTATTAAGTTTGAAACAGTTATCTTCCATAGTTCAGGGTCAAGGTCACTTCAAAATATGTATACAATCCAACTTTGAAGAGCTCCTGTGACCTTGACCTTGAAGCAAGGTCAACCAAACTGGTATCAAAAGATAGGGATTACTTTGCCCTATATATCATATATAGGTCAGGTATCCAATCTCAAAAACTTTAGAGAAAATTGAGAAAATGTGAAAAATGACTGTTTTTTAGACAACATTTATGGCCCCTGCGACCTTGACCTTGAAGCAAGGACAAGTCACTATGTATGTTTTTTGAGGCCTTGTCATCATACACCATCATGTCACATTTGGTATTGATAGACTTAATAGTCTCCGAGAAAAATCCAACGTTAAAGTTTTCGGGTGCCCGGACGCCCGGACGCCCGGACGCCTGGATGGACGAAACGGGTGAGTACATAGACTCACTTTTGCTTCGCATGTGAGTCAAAAACAGGGTTGGTCAGGTTATCATTACCACAGCATTTTTGGTGAGTGCCTAATCTCTTTATTTATCTATGCATTCTGTCATTCACTCATGCATCTCCATCTATTCATCCATGAGATAAACTGTGTGGCCCATGTGTTGTCAGGGCTATGCTTGTAACCCAGCTACTGGGGTGCCCGACTTACTTGCTATTCCAGATGCCTTCATGGAGGCTGGGTATGATATCTGACTCTCTGAGGCATCAGCCATCTCTGCAAAGACAAAACCTATATAGCAATATGTGACACATGGCTGACTGAACAAATATCCAGAGCACGGTGACCTCCAAGGGATTTTTTTCTTTGAAAAAAGGTAAATTCTTGTATGAGTATGTCTCTAAAACAAACAGAAACATGCCATCACACATGGGCATGCATTCAAACACTCATGCACATACATGAACTCACACACAAACACTCATGCACACACATAAACTCACATACAAACACATACACACACATGAAGTCACACACAAACACACATACACACACATAACTCACACAAACAAATATACACACATATAACTCACACACACACATACACACACATAACTCACACAAACACACACACACACACACATAACTCACACACAAACACACATACACACACATAACTCACACAAACACACATACACACACATGAACTCACACACAAACACACATACATACACATAACTCACACACAAACACACACACACACACATAACTCACACACAAACACACATGCACACACATGAACTCACACACAAACACACATACACACACATGAACTCACACACAAACACACATGCGTACACATGAACTCACACACAAACACACATACACACACATGAACTCACACACAAACACACATACACACACATGAACTCACACACAAACACACATACACACACATAACTCACACACAAACACACATGCACACACATGAACACACACACACACTAGACATACACACACATGACTCACACATCACACACACACACACACACATGAACTCACACACAAACACACATGCACACACATGAACTCACACACAAACACACATACACACACATAACTCAGACACAAACACACATACACACACATGAACTCACACACAAACACACATACATACACATGAACTCACACACAAACACACATGCACACACATGAACTCACACACAAACACACATGCACACACATGAACTCACACACAAACACACATGCACACACATAACTCACACACAAACACACATACATACACATAACTCACACACAAACACATACATACACACACATAACTCACACACAAACACACATACATACACATGAACTCATGCACAAACACATACATACACACACATAACTCACACACAAACACACATACATACACATAACTCACACACAAACACATACATAAACACACATAACTCACACAAACACACATACACACATAACTCACACACAAACACACATACATTCACATGAACTCACACACAAACACACATAAACACACATAACTCAGACACAAACACACATACACACACATAACTCAGACACAAACACACATACATTCACATGAACTCACACACAAACACACATACATACACATGAACTCACACACAAACACACATGCACACACATGCGCTTTGAGTCTCACTGAGTGGGAGTATCGCGCGGTATAAGAGTGATTTATAATAATAATAATAACTCACACACAAACACACATAAACACACATAACTCAGACACAAACACACATACACACACATAACTCACACAAACACACATACATTCACATGAACTCACACACAAACACACATACATTCACATGAACTCACACACAAACACACATACATACACATGAACTCACACACAAACACACATACACACACATAACTCACACACAAACACACATACACACACATAACTCACACACAAACACATACATACACATTAACTCACACACAAACACACATACACACACATAACTCACACACAAACACATTTGTTGTTGTTGGCATCCGTCAGTCTCGTGAGACCATGGAGTGTGCACCAGGTTTGGTCAGTCCGGGGTTGAGCGGCAGCGTACTCTGTGGCTGTAGAGCCCGATCCTTGAGCCGCATGCTCTGTTGCACTTGTCGCAAGTGAAGTCTTGGCGTGGCTCTGTAGATGCCGACGCTATCCTCTGTCGTCTGTGTTCTCTCCTCTCCTCCCACTGCTCCCGCCTCCTCCTCTCGCTGGCCTGGATGCCAGTCTTGATGGCGTGTCTCCAGCTGTTGCGGTCAGCAGCCACCGTTTCCCAGTCTGCTGGGTTGATGCCTCCTGCCGTCATGTCACGTTTACAAACGTCCTTGTAGCGGAGGAGAGGTCTTCCTGCAGGTCTGGATCCCGTGGCGAGCTCGCAGTACAGCACATCTTTGGGTACTCGGCCGTCGTCCATCCTGCTGACGTGACCCAGCCATCTAACACACAAACACACATGCACACACATGAACTCACACACAAAATCACACACACACACATATACTCACACACACATAAACACACATAACTCAGACACAAACACACATACACACACATAACTCACACAAACACACATACACACACATGAACTCATGCACAAACACACATACATTCACATGAACTCACACACAAACACACATACATACACATGAACTCACACACAAACACACATGCACACACATGAACTCACACACAAACACACATACACACACATAACTCACACACAAACACACATACATACACATAACTCACACACAAACACATACATACACATTAACTCACACACAAACACACATACACACACATTAACTCACACACAAACACACATACACACACATGAACTCACACACAAACACACATACACACACATAACACACACAAACACACATACACACACATAACTCACACACAAACACATACATACACATTAACTCACACACAAACACACATACACACACATTAACTCACACACAAACACACATACACACACATTAACTCACACACAAACACACATACACACACATTAACTCACACACAAACACATACACACACATAACTCACACACAAACACATACATACACATTAACTCACACACAAACACACATACACACACATTAACTCACACACAAACACACATACATACACATTAACTCACACACAAACACACATACACACACATTAACTCACACACAAACACACATACATACACATTAACTCACACACAAACACACATACACACACATTAACTCACACACAAACACACATACACACACATTAACTCACACACAAACACACATACATACACATTAACTCACACACAAACACACATACACACACATTAACTCACACACAAACACACATACACACACATTAACTCACACACAAACACACATACACACACATTAACTCACACACAAACACACATACACACACATTAACTCACACACAAACACACATACACACACATTAACTCACACACAAACACACATGCATACACATTTGTTGTCAGAACCACACATTCGGAATGTCATCACCAGCACTCATCAACACCTCTGACGTACATCTAGCATCAGAAGATGCCTCACTGAAAAATCTGCAGGAACTCTAGTTGTCACCCTTGTCTTCTCCCTCCTTGACTACTGCAATAGTTTGCTTGCAGGGGTAAGTCAACATCACATTAGTCGCCTCCACTGCCTATGGACATTGGTGCAAGGATTGTAGCGTGACTGCCCAAGAAAGCTCATATTTTACCTGTCCTGCCACTGTAGCGTGACTGCCCAAGAAAGCTCATATTTTACCTGTCCTGCCACATCTCCACTGGTTCCAGGTGCACCATCGCATCGAACATAAAATCATCTGTACTGTCTGCAAGTGTGACGTGGGTGGAGCCCCTGAGTACTGGTGTGACCTGCTAGATGGATACAAGCCAGATCGTAACCTTCAGTCTGCTACATAGAGTCTTTTAACAATTCCAAGGTGTAGATTGAGAGGATATGGTGGCCGATGGTGGAACAGGGTCCCCAAAACATTGAGAAAGTCATCCTCTCTGACAAACTTTAAAGTGGAACTCAAAACCTGCCTCTTCCTCTTCAGGCAAAGAATAATGTGTGGCGCATTGCATGCCCGAGCGGCATGAAAATCTTGCACAATACAAGAAAACATATGCACACAAACACACACACACACACACACACACACACACACACACACACATGCACACACACACACACACACACAAAAAAAAGTCACATGCACATGCACACACACACACACACACATGCACACACACACACACACACACACACACACATATGCACACACACAAGCACACAGGCACAAACACACACACACACACACACACACACATATGCACACACACACAAGCACACAGGCACAAACACACACACACACACACACAAACACACACACATACACACACGTACACATACACACACACACACATGGTAGCATTTCCAAACCATTGTTCATGTATCTGTGTGTGTATATGGTCACAAGGTAAATCCCAAAGGACAACCCACCCCCACCTGATCCCACCTTTATTTTTCTTTCTTTTGTTTTTTCTTTCGTTCCTTCTTTCATTCATTCCTTCTCTCTTCTTCAAACACATCAAGGCTAAAAGCAAAAACATGCTCACACATGGTATTGTTTACATTCATTCTGACAAGTACAGCCTTAATCAAATCAGTGGACATTAATACTAGCACCACCTGGCAGGAAACTGCCTAAAACTGCCAGTTATCCAGAGATGATCAGTAGATTGCGTTAGAATGAAGTACTCTGCTCTCTCTCTCCCTCTCTCTCTCTCTCTCTCTCTCTCTCTCTCTCTCTCTCTCTCTCTCTCTCTCCGCCATGGGCTGAATGTGTGCTGGCATTCTTGTTTGATTCACTATTCTTGAGAAAATATATAATTCATTCTTTCTTTCATTCGTCATTCTTTAATCATCAATTCGTTCTCTCATCCTGTCCTCATACCGTTCGAACAAAAATTTTGAGAGCTTGCTGCAATCTTTGAAATCTAAATGCATATTCATACCCATTTTACACTGACACGTATAAGTTTTACCTGTTCGAACCCTCGGCGGACAGAACTGAAAAAGTTAATCAGAGGCAGCGGGCGCCCATAAACCGGATGGCGGATGGCGTGCGAAACAAGTCGGTCGACAGTAGTCCATCCGCGTTCGACTTGCCCCGAATTGGAACTGGCGCTTGGTTGAGCAGGCAAGAATTCTTCTAGCGATTTTCAACGTAATCCTTCAGCTGGTGAGCACTCAACCATAACACCAATGACGCCGTCTAGTTGCCAAGTACTGAACTCTCGTGGTTCTCGCGGGACGAAGGTGAGAGACGTGTGCGCGTGTGCGCAGACTCAGAGGCGGAAGTAAGCAAGATGGCAGCTTCTATGCAGAATCGAAACCGATCCGATGTGTTTTCTTCGGTTTTCTGAGTCAGTAACAGCTTAGAAAGGGACTTGTTTGGAGGAATTGTGAACAATTTAATCTGCAGGTAATTTTGACGGAAAGGGGATTACCTGGACCTTTGCAATTTAAAGTGAGCATCGCCGGTTGTCAGTGTAGTTGAGTTGGGAGGCGTCCTGAGCTGAGGCACACCCCCTATCCGGCGACCTAAACATCATGTGATCTGTTGTTCGTCAGTGGCTCGCGCTGTCGTCGAACGATGCTCATTTGGGATTAGCCTTGGTGAAGGCATCCTTCCTCTTCTTGTTCTCCGCTGTCGGAGCTCTTTCGGACCGTCTAAAAATCATGGTTTGCCCTTTTTTGTATTCATTTTCATAATAACCAAGGATGCCTGTTCACCACCTCCACCCATCAATCTCAGTCTCCTTGTGATTAGCAACGATGGCTGTCAACCTGTCATCGGTTGTTGGCCTTAAAGTTTGATGAAATATTGGTCTAAGATATAAGCATTTTATCAAAGTGTTTGCTCGACAGTTGAGAAGTTGAAGGAAGCGTAATAACAGTTTCCTAAACTCTTATAAGCGCTCTCAACTTGTGAAATTCCTGCTTGATCGTAGTATTACCTTTTGTTTACCAATGGGGAGCTTTGAAACCACACCCCTCCAGCATCAAATGTCTGGATGACAGTAGATCCCAAAGATTTTCAATGTTTCCGTAAACCGCGGCAGAAAGTACAATCTTTTTGACACACTTTGGTTAAGCACTTAGTTTTTTTGTGAAAATTCACAAGCAGGACATGATTGGTGTGCCCATAGATAAGAAAACTTACCATTCAGTTATGATTTTGACTTTGGTTTCAAAGAAGATCTCATATATGCTTGTGTGTATTATACTATATTCACTCATTATGCTTCTGATCATGTTATATAGCACCTCCAGCAGTAGCTTGCAATGCTTTAAGAATGAGTAGGATGAAAGACGAAGTAACACTCTTCTTTGGTAGCCAGTGCAGTGAAATAGGAATTAATATAGTTTGTGCTGACATTTTGAGTATGAAAGATTTGCTTTGCATGATTCAGGCTCTTTCCATGTGCCAGGCTCTGAATCAGAGAGAGAGAGAGAGAGAGTATGTGTGTGATTCTTGAGTATGTGTGTGTGCATATATATGTGTGTGTGTGTATGTGCATGTATGTGTGTGTGTGAGTGTGTATGTGTACATATAGTATGCTACATTGATATGTGTATGTAGAACGTGTGTGTGTGTGTGTGTGTGTGTGTGTGTGTGAAAACATTTGTACACGTATAGTATCCTACATTGGTATGTGAATGTAGCATATGAAAGAGAGAGAGAGAGAGAGAGAGAGAGAGAGAGAGAGAGAGAGAGAGAGAGAGAGAGAGAGATGCAAACCTTCATTGTGATTATTGTGTTGCAGGACAAAATGGCTGCAGCCATGAAGGACAACAAAGATGTGGCCTGCTACTTCATCACCAAACATTCCTGGAAGGGAAAGTAAGTACAGCTTGCTGCCTCTGCCTTTGCCCTGAGTGCTGGACTCACACAGGGACCCACCCACATAGACCTTACATACATATCTTGCCACATCCATTAGAGGATCACAGTGTCATCTGTACAGAATTTGTACCATAGTTTGACCATAGGCTATATATATCTTGTCAGGGTATCAGTTATCTCTCACAGTCTCAGTCACCAAAATCAGGGAGTTTGAACTGCTTGTCATTGTAACTCACGAGTTTTAGTCCTGTTACCTGTCTTTGTGGATTGAACAAATGAGATTTGGGGGGGGGGGGGGGGGGGGGGATGGGGATTGGGGAGAGATATGATGACAATACTGCTCTTAAGGATGGGTTACCCAAACTCTTGTAAAGTGGATGAAAGTTATCATGATCAGGTGTAATATTTTTATAATTCACAATTAGCTTTTTTTAAATAAATCTGTTGAATACTTATTTTACACAACACTCTGCACAATGTTTGTAGTAAAGGGAAGGAGGCTGGAATAATCAGACTAGATTTTCATGAATACTGGGGGGGGGGGAGGGAGGGAGGGAGGGAGGGAGGGAGGGGGGGGGGGGAGGGAGGGAGGGGGGGGGAGGGAGGGAGGGGGGGGGGAGGGAGGGGGGGGGGAGTTGTGATTATGGTAACATGGCAAAAAAAAGAAGAGAAAAAGGGGTCAATAGAAAGGCTGGACTGTTATTTGTTTGTTTGTTTGTTTGTTTATTATAAGGAGATCAGATTAAGACTGCGCACATCTGTTTGTTGTTGTGTGTGTATTAATAAGAAATTTCATGTATACAGTACATTCATCTGAACATAAATGAAACTCTCTCTTTTGCTGAAAATGCTGTTTTATATTAATAATGCTCATGGGGAAGATTGGACAGCTTGTTTCCCTTCCAATTCTTTTTTTTTCTTCTACTTCTTTTTTTTCCCTTCTTAAAAAAAAAGTTTAGGGTCACAGGAAAAAATAGGGTTAGTAGTAACTGTAACTAAAACTTTTTATTTTATTTTTCAATATGATCCTTCAGTCTGCCATCACTTGCAGCAGGCAGTGTCAGTGCTGCCGTCACTTGCAGCAGGCAGTGTCAGTGCTGCCGTCACTTGCAGCAGGCAGTGTCAGTGCTGCCGTCACTTGCAGCAGGCAGTGTCAGTGCTGCCGTCACTTGCAGCAGGCAGTGTCAGTGCTGCCGTCACTTGCAGCAGGCAGTGTCAGTGCTGCCGTCACTTGCAGCAGGCAGTGTCAGTGCTGCCATCACTTGCAGCAGGCAGTGTCAGTGCTGCCGTCACTTGCAGCAGGCAGTGTCAGTGCTGCCGTCACTTGCAGCAGGCAGTGTCAGTGCTGCCGTCACTTGCAGCAGGCAGTGTCAGTGCTGCCGTCACTTGCAGCAGGCAGTGTCAGTGCTGCCGTCACTTGCAGCAGGCAGTGTCAGTGCTGCCGTCACTTGCAGCAGGCAGTGTCAGTGGTCAGTGCTGCTGTCACTTGCAGCAGGCAGTGTCAGTGCTGCCGTCACTTGCAGCAGGCAGTGTCAGTGCTGCCGTCACTTGCAGCAGGCAGTGTCAGTGCTGCCGTCACTTGCAGCAGGCAGTGTCAGTGCTGCCGTCACTTGCAGCAGGCAGTGTCAGTGCTGCCGTCACTTGCAGCAGGCAGTGTCAGTGCTGCCGTCACTTGCAGCAGGCAGTGTCAGTGCTGCCGTCACTTGCAGCAGGCAGTGTCAGTGCTGCCGTCACTTGCAGCAGGCAGTGTCAGTGCTGCAAGCTTCCCAGATCCTGGAGTTGCATCCTTGGGCAAGGCATTTCTCTGACATGACCTCACCCCACCCAGAGGTAAAACTGAGAACCTGTGAGGTCATGATGGCGTACTGTAATATGATTAGCGCTAGTATGCTGCCTGGAGCCAGCATAGGGGGGGGAATACATCCCAGGGATTGCTGGTGGTGCTGGTATCTGTATATATCATGTCTGTCATTGGGTTGGTTGTCAGGTGCCAGTAAGGGATAAATCATGGTTCCATGACAGGGGGTAAAGTGTAAAGCAACTTCAACTCCAGATGTGAGTGAAAAGTTGTTACATAAAACCACCACCTTGACCTTGCTGAGTTGGTGATCACTGATTTCCACTTTGCAGATACAAGAGAATCTTCTCTGTTGGGACGCTGGGCATCACAACATACAACCCCACCACACTGGAGGTTACCAACCAAGTAAGTGTTTGCAAGATGAATCTTTAGAGCGGATGTTGCCAAGGAAGTGCTGTTGATTCAGCAAGAAATGCATTTCCTGAAAATTCTGGCAATATTTCAAACTGCTCCAACCAAAATGGATGTGCAAAGTGCCCCTTGATTCTGCTGACATGTAACTCAAGTGCATTGTACAGTACTGACATAGGATATTACTTTCTAAATCCATACCAAGCAGATGTGTGAGCCGATATCTATTCAGATAGTTTAAATATCATATTCACTAAAAGTGTTATTGAGTTTAAATTTCAGTCTACTGTCTAATTCACTTATCACTTGCTCTAGCTGAATGGTGTTGAACTATGGTATTATGGGATTCGTGGCTGAGTGCTTAGCACACCTGACCTGCGGCCTCTAGTGACTAGTAAGTATGGTGTTCAAAGCTGCACAGTTCCCAGAATTTCTCCCCACTCAGGAGTAAAACCACGTACCTGTGAGAGCTGCAATGGCACACTTTAGTGGGATTAACACTTGTAGGCAGCCATACGCCAGCATCAGGTTGGCATGCCCCCCAGGGAGTGGAGTTGGTGCTGCTCCCTGACTGTGTGTCTTACGTCTGTCACTTTGTCGTCAGGTGCCAGTGAAGGATTGATCAAGCGGCCCAGTGATCAGGGGGTAAAGTGCCAAGCAGTTTGAGACTTGGCATGGGGGATACGTTGCTATATCAAGCCGCCCCTTTATCATCACCTCTAACTATTCCTGTGGATAAGTTTCCAGCGGGAGTGGTGATGGTTGGACGGAAATGTATTGTGGGTGCCTGGCATGGGGGATACGTTGCTATATCAAGCCGCCCCTTTATCATCACCTCTAACTATTCCTGTGGAGAAGTTTCCAGCGGGAGTGGTGATGGTTGGACGGAAATGTATTGTGGGTGCCTGGCATGGGGGATACGTTGCTATATCAAGCCGCCCCTTTATCATCACCTCTAACTATTCCTGTGGAGAAGTTTCCAGCGGGAGTGGTGATGGTTGGACGGAAATGTATTGTGGGTGCCTGGCATGGGGGATACGTTGCTATATCAAGCCGCCCCTTTATCATCACCTCTAACTATTCCTGTGGAGAAGTTTCCAGCGGGAGTGGTGATGGTTGGACGGAAATGTATTGTGGGTGCCAGCAACTTCTGAAAGGCAAATTCAGCTGAATTTGTGGTCCTTTAACATATCATGGCTTAGAAAATGGTGTCCATAATCTGTATCCCCCCTTTTTTTATTGCCAAAGAGCTGCTGGCAGATAAATTGATGTCAACATGTTCTTTCTCTCATAAGTCTAATAATGAATTTGACTTTTAAAATTGGTGTTCATTTCATGAATCTGTGATGAGTGTAGTCATTTTACTTGGCTTGGTGTGTAAGGAAGTAATCTGACTATAGTTAATTAAGTCTTCAGGGACTGAAGTTATTTTGCAAGTGTCTCAAGTATTAATAATGAGTGACATACTTTTAGCATGAGTCTTAAACAAGCAAAATTATTTTACAAAGATCTTAAACTTATTATTTTTTGCTGAAAGGATGCAGATTCCAATTTGGTTTTGAGCAAGTGACTTTAATTTACATGAATATTGAATGCATGAAGTTATCCTACAGGTGTATTCAATAAGTAATATCACTTGATACTAGTCTTGAAAAGGTGACATGTTACATGTATATAAGACCATTTAGTGAAGTAACTGCATGTTGGTTGTGTGTTGCTAATAAAATGTATGGCTTTAATGGTAACCTAATGGGATTCTTTAATGATTTTCTTTTTTCAGTGGCCCTACAATGAGTTCATCGGCATTGTGCCCAACGTGAAGGCCCCAACGAACTCAGAATTTCTCATCACCATGAAGAAAGGAGCCCGAAAAACAGATACAATGAAATTCTCAACTGACCACAGAGCAGATCTTCTCACTGAAGCACTGGTGAGGATGACAGCATTCATCATGTTTTTTGGTGATGTTTTAATT
>JAWQFJ010002214.1:0-10000 GCA_034096865.1 Theodoxus fluviatilis | reverse complement strand
TGGTCTGCCCATCTCAGTTGTGCCTGCAATAAGATGGTGTGGATGCTGGGCAGACCTGCGCAGGTGAGAACTTCAAGGTCTGGATTCCTGTCTTGCCACTTGATGGCCAGGAGTCTTCTGAGGCAGGTGGTGTGGAGATGGTTCAGCTTCTTGGCATGGTGCTGTATACTGTCCATGTTTTGCATGCTTAGAGCAGTGAGGGCAGGACAACTGCTTGGTAGACCTTCAGCTTTGTCTGGTGTCTGATGCCCCTCCTGTTCAAGACACTGGTATGCAGTCTGCCGAAGGCTGCACTGGCTTTTGCAATTCTCATGTCGATTTCATCATCGATGAGAGTGTTGCGAGACAGTGTGCTACCGAGATAGGTGAACTTGTCTACTGCACTCAGTCTCTGGCCATTCACAGTGATTTTGGGTTCTACATAAGGTTTTTCTGGGGCTGGTTGGTACATTACCTAGGTCTTCTTTGTGCTGATGGTAACACACACACACACACACACACACACACACACACACACACACACACACACACACACACACACACACACACACACTCACACACATACACACACACACACACACACACACACACACACACACACACACACACACACACACACACACACACACACACACACACACACACACACACACACACACACACACATACACACACACACATGGGTTATCAGACACACAGAAACAAAAGCTCACAGTACAAGAAAAGTTTTTAGTTACATTCATTCTTGACTTACACCACTGTTCTTTCCTGAAGTCTGGATCTGCTCCTTTTTTTCAATCTCCCCCCCTACTTCACTTTCCGATTCCATGCTTTATGAGTAGTGTACTGTGCCGAGAAGAAAGGATGAAACTGGCCACAGAGTATCAGATGGCTCTCTTGCAACAGTCTGGTGTCAGTGTTCCTTTTCCTGTCTCCTTTTGTTGCCCTTGTTGGACATTTCATGAAGCACACTGCACTTTCTTGTATTTTTTTCAATTGGGAAGTAAAAGTGTAAGAAAAGGAAAGAATGTTTTTATGTGAATAATGTTTGTTGTTGTTCATTATGTTGATTTTGTTTGTTGTTGTTGACATGGTAGATTTGTGATTTTTAAATTCTAGTTTGGATGTCAAAGTACATGATTGCTGTGACATTATCCTGCTTGGTAGGGCTGGAGATGCTTATGGTTATTTGCACAGCATTTTGCTTGAATTCATAACTATTGCCTGAATTACCATGATTGCTACAGAAATTTCCATGTCACCACACTTCTTCAAACATTCCACCAATAGAAATCAAAGACCAAACTATTGGTCCCAAATCTGTCATTTTATTTCATGAAGGATGTTTTTGTGAAGCATTGCACACAGCACCTGGTTTACCACAGTGCCAGTAGCATTCACACTCTTCAGTCCTGGTTGAAAGAAAGAACCCCAGTTTGTCACCACTTCTGATGATGAGGACAGCTTAGGTCATGCTGGAGATTGCGGTCACACTGGGTAGATGCTTAGTTCTCTCAGTGCCTGTAGGTGGGTCAGTATGACTAGCGCTTGATGGCACTCCATTGTGCTTGACTCTTAAACAGCTTGCTCGGCAAAGCACCATCAGCTTTCGATAGCCTGCCGCAGTGGGGCTACACGTGTAGATCCAAAAGGGCTGTTTTTAAAGAATGGAAGGGAATAACCATAAAAAGTGTGCAGTGTCACACATCTCAACCTGTGATTAACACCCAAGCTGTTTGAGAAGTTACAGGAAATTACAAGAAATTAGGCTGATGTTCTTTTCTTTTCTGAAAGAAAAACTGCTCTGAAATAATTACCTGGCAAGATGTGAGCAGTAATTTCATGGAAGAATTCTAAAAAGTTTAAAGGGAAGTAACTCCATAGCTTACATTAGCCATTGGTTTGTTAAGTAACCTCCCTTGATTTATGTATCATGAAATTCTTGTTTATACTATAAGTCAACACTGTTGTTTTGACATAATTCTCTATTCGTGCAGTTCAGAGCCCTGATGCACAGCTGCAGCATGATATATCTTATCAGCTTCCTCTAGGAACAACCAGTCTGCAGCTGCTGGTTTGCTCATTTTGAAAAGCAACCACATGAACACTCCACAATGATGAAAATGCATCGTGGAAGCTGTCTTGGTTGGTACTTGGTTAAATAGTCATCCAAGAGTGACAATATCGGCTCACTGAGTGCTACATCAAGTGCTTGGTGTCTTGAACAAGCTGCCTGTCTGGTGTCCTCCTCATGCCAGCACATGGTGGGACCGGGCCAGACCCTTAGGCAGAAGCTGTCTTCTTTGTAGATTTCACTGGCGCTTTGTGCAGCATTGTAGTGTAGACCTGAAGTTCAGGAAATGTGTCATGTGCTTGACAGACATCTACATTAGTGGTTTATGCCATATACTATCACCCTTTGCAATTTGAGAGGGTTCAGGCTGTATGTTAGGAACATGAAATTTTGAAACGGACAAAAGCTGTCACTTCTCGCCCCCCAAAAAACTGCAGTGCTTCAGTACTTGTACCAACCAGCACTGAGAGACCCCCGAGTCAGACTTGTTGATCAGACAGACTTACATTGGGTGTCAAGTAGAAATTCTCACACACACACATGCACACACACGCATGAGCCTACACAAGCACATACAAGCCTATGCGCACGCACACACACACACACACACACACACACACTCGCGCACACTGTATTTCTAAGCTTCAAAACATCTACAAGTTGGAAAGGAATTACCCATTGTTTCTTGTTATCCCCCGCATTTGCAGAGGTTCAATGCCTTCAAGCACCACTGGTCAGAGTCCAGAGTGCCGGTCATCCTGGAAGTGACCCCTGCCTCCCTGGACCAGGTGGACCAGGCCACGGGCCGCGTGCTGGTCTCCTATGACTACAAGGACCTGGAGGGCCTCGCCCAGGTGTCCGACTACCCTGGGGGTGTCGCCGTCATCTACGGAGGCTTCAGCCGCCTGGTGAGCTTGTGTGTGTGTGTGTGTGTGTGTGTGTGTGTGTGTGTGCATGTGTGCATGCATGCATGCATGCGTGTGTGTGTGTATGCATGTGTGTGTGTTTGTGAGAGAGAGGTGTGGGTGTGTGTGGGTAGTGGGGGGGATGTGCATATGTGCGAGTGTAGTTTCAGGCAGATGTGTCACTTCTGTGTAATAATCTTCTGTGGAAAAAAAGGATCTGCAGGTACATCATGTCCCTTGTTCAGATAGGCAGTGTCAGTGGTATGTGGCAGGCAGGCAGGCAGGCAGGCAGGCAGGCAGGCAGGCAGGCAGGCAGCCAGGCAGCCAGCCAGGCAGGCAGGCAGGCAGGCAGGCAGGCAGGCAGGCAGGCAGGCAGGCAGGCTGGCTGATAGACATCATCTGCTCTAATTCATTTTGATATCGTGTGTCTCTTTGTTTCTTTCCCTTTTTCTTTCCTCTTTAGCAAGAGAAACATTGGAACTTCTCATTCAAGTCTGTGACAATGTGAACTTATTCCATCTACACACCTTTGATAGGATTTTCTTTAGTTTGCTTGACCTTTGACACATAGAGATAGCAGATTAATTTTTCTGAAACTGAAGCAGAGCTGAGCATTCATCCATAATTAGGCAAATTCGTACTACTCATGTAGATGTCTCTCTAAGGAGAATTTTTGGTCTGCAAGGGGCCTGTTTCTAGCAAACAAGGAATTAAAAATGTTCAGATTTCAAGTTGAGCAAGTCAGCCATGATCAAAGTGAAGGCATGGGAAAAGAACATATGAGTGAGTCTCTAAACGTCAAATGGCCAACTGGTACATTTTAAAAATGGTATTTACACCAATAACTAATTAACCTACATGCTTCTTTTGCAGGTGTGTAAAGTCACAAATGGTCAAATAGATAGTTTTTATGCAGTTTCCATTGTTACTGTTTGTGCGATAGTGAATACAAGCGTAACAGACTTTGTCGACAGTAGAGTCTGCAAACCGAAAATTGCTACCGGCAAACCACAGAATTATTTTCACTGAAAATTTTCCATCGGTTGGGTATTGCAACAAAGAGTTAGTGTGTGAAATATAACAAGTTAGAATGCTTTTATTCACAACTGCCACCGACTTTTGTTTTTGGCCAAAATCCTTGGTCAGTTCGACCGTTTTTTTTTTCTTTCAAATTTATCCAAAAAAATGTGTGATTCCGAATTTTCTTTGATCTGCAATTTATAACCGCAACAAACCAGTTAATACTGGATTTATTGCGGCCGAGTTTAATTTTCCACATGGATATTCGAAAATGTGGTAAGTGTTTGAATCTTTCTCCTTTGGTATTAATTTTTGGTTACGCTTGTGGGGTTTGGACAGATTGTTCGCTTTTACCCTGTTCTGGGTATGTTTATATATGCTGTTAGGAGCCTTTTTGAGCCGAAATGAACGATTCACGGTTTAAATATTTGCTTTTCAACAAGACGTGTGTGCGATGTCAAGTTTGGGCTGAGTAGATTGCAACAGGTTTAGTTTGACTATAAAAAATGTCATGGATGAAAATACAAGCCCATTACGTCCGCGGCTACACGTGGCTTATTACACGAAGCTTGCATTTGGCGAGCTTCGCATTTGGTTGGTTTCTTCTAAACAATCGTCCGTTGAAGTTTCTCATTGGATCAAGTTGAAACTTTACAACTCATTAGAGGAAAGATTGCTCTTTTGTTCGGTGTCTGTTAGAACTTCCGATGAAAACCGAAAGACGAGTTATTGATGAAAGTTCGAATACCAACTTTTGAACTTTACACAGCTCCTAAGCACACATTTCTCAATAAACTATCTTTTTGAGTTAGGTACACACAGTTAAAGTGTCAGTCTTTATAATAATACCAAAATAGTGACAATTCAAGCACTTTTTTGAAACTGGGTTTTTGTCACGTTTTTGCCACGACGTTTAGAGACTTACTCATATACAGAGTGTGTGAGTCATATGTGTGAGCATTTCGGGTGCTAACCAAAAGGTCGCGGGTTCAGTCCCCACCTGTGGACTTATATTTTTTTCCTGTCTGTCCCACGCAGGGCTTCGGCTCTGTATGTTAAACTACACAGTGTGTGAGTGGTGTGTGTGTATTCATGTTCTGTGACAGTGTGGTGCTTGTATTTGCAGCACTTGTTTGCACTGGAGCAGAAGGAGGAGCTGATCAGGGCAGTCATGGAAGCAGGGGCTGCCTACGTGGGCGTGGCCATCAAGCAGCGAAAAGAACCAATCACATTTGAGCAGTTCCAGATGAACAAGATGGGAAAATACAGGTGTGCTGCCCTTTGGGGTCCGTTAAATAGTGTGTGTGTGCATGTGCGTGTGTGTGTGTGTATGTGCGTGCACGTGTGAGCACATGTGTGTGTGCGTGTGCACGTATGTGTCCGTGAGTGTGTGTTTGTATTGCAATTGAGCTGTAGTGCATCCACCCATTGTAGAAATCCATTACTTACATGAATGCAAGATGCCATAATATCTATGCCAACACATGGCTGTCCATGAATATTGAAGTCACTGGCTCTTTCTCAAACTCTAGGCGTGTCAAGAATTTGAAACCTTCACAAAGATTGCACAGTGAGGATGAGATCTGCACCAATTGTCAAGCAGACAGCAGACTTCTTGTGATCTCTTTGTTCATCCTTGCTGCATTCAAGGGCTTTGATGCGTTCATATGGTGTTCAGCTTCAGAGAAGCTTCATTTCCACTACAAAGCCATGTTCATTCCAGATCCATTTCTTGCATCTCATAAACGCCACCCTTTGGTTGTGACCTACAGAAGCTGACTTGACAGGAAAGTCTTGAAGCACCTTGTGACCATTGTCTTGTCTTGACTCTGCAGCTCAGATGAAGCTCTCACCTCCTATGCGGAGTTCACCGTGCAGAAGAAGACTCACCGCCAGACTGATGCTGTGCGACGAATCCTGTGCTTGACAGAAACCTGTCTAGTGGAGCGTGATCCTGCCACGTACAACGTTGTCACTACAAAGCCTTTGTGTGATGTACGTACCTCTGTGTGTGTTTAAGTGTGTGTGTGTGTGTGTGTGTGTGTGTGTGTGTGTGTGTGTTCATGATTGTGCATATGCATGTGTGTGCCCTGTATGTATTTGTGTATGTGTGTTTGTTTGTTTGTTTGTTAGAGAGAGAGAGAGAGAGAGAGAGAGAGAGAGAGAGAGAGAGATGTAATTTGTAGCTACCCTTGATATCTATGTGTTGGCTTCCCTTTCAAAGTAGTCAGATGCAAGTGCCCCCTTCTAAACCCTGTCATGTATTAGAGTAGCTTTGCCTTGTGTCTGTGTGTGGTGTATCTTGGAAAACCTTCACTACAATGCTAAGTGCTGAAATGGAATGCACGCATGGGACTTGCAGCACCCACTCATCTACCTCCCCCTTCTTTTCCTAGGTCTTTGCCATCATTCGGGACCAGGAGAATCCTCAGCAGTTCAGTGTGGAGTACGTCAAGGGAGCCATCCGTACCTACCTCTCCACAGACAGGTAAGTGCGTCAGGGGAATGGTACATACCTACCTCTCCACAGACAGGTAAGTGCGTCAGGGGAATGGTACATACCTACCTCTCCACAGGCAGGTAAGTACATCAAGGAGCTGTCCATACCTACCTCTCCGCAGACAGGTAAGTACGTCAAGGAAGCCCTGAATACCAAGGCATATGATTATTTGAGGAAGGAGATTTGCAGTACAGGTACATGTACCAGAGGATATTTCCAACAGAATTAACCTCAATTTGATACAAATTGATATGAATAATTTAACTAATCGGGCTGTATATATACACATGATTATATTACAGTCAATTCAAATACATGTATATCCACATGATTATATTTCAGTCTATACCAATAAGCATATATACACATGATTATATTACAGTCAATTCAAATACACGTATAAACACATGATTATATTTCAGTCTATACCAATAAGCATATATACACATGATTATGTTACAGTCAATTCAAATACACACATATATATGTTACCGGAAACAAGCGGAGCCAGGAATTACGCGTAATCCCTAAGCGTTTTAGTGAATACGCGTAATAACTGTTTCACTCGGGGATTACGCGTAACCACTGAAATTTCCAGTGATTACGCGAAATTCCTGAAAAACGACCCCAGTTATTACGCGTAATCCCTGACACTCTGATACCGTGTAGTTTAATGTATTATTGCATTTTTAATGCATTTTTTAAATGTTGGTTTTGTAGTGCCAGAAAATATGTTTCAGAAATAAATAATTGTGTTTTGAAATGTTGATCTGGTATGCAATACATCATATTGCTTTTGTAGTGCTGAATCTTAAATGGGTTTCCTTTCCCTCTCCATGCGACCAATGCAAACAAAGGCTGGCAGCATACAGATGGTACAGAATTTTATTAGTTCAGAATTTTATTAGTTTCTTAGTTTATTAGTCTAAAAAACATAGCGTAAAATGCTCAGTTTAAAAGCATCGAAAGTTTTGGTTCAAAAACAATTCTGAAAAAAATCCTGGCGGTAAGGAACGTTTGCACTACATTGTCACTTGTTGAAACAATTAAGACTGCTATGGCAGCGTGAGTTGCCCTTAAGCCCGGCTTTAAAGCATCTGCATCGCCTTGTCTGACACTTTTTGGAGCCAGTGCAGTTGCATCTTGTGAAGCCTTGCCCACCCAAAGGAGACTGAAAAATGACCGCCGAGCGCAGTGAAACTGTTTTTTCAGTGTTGATGTCGTCAATGTGCAGAAGGCGGTGAGGGCAGAGATTGAACTGGTTTCTGGAATACAGACCACTGAGAATACAGCTTTAACGGCATATCCTGTATTGGTCGGTGTCTTCTCGTTTGTCGATTATGATACCAAGAATGTTTCTGGCATCACCTCTCCCGCGATCGACCTGAGGAATCAGCACGGCAACATTGTCTCCCGGTGAGAGACTTCGTAAATTTCCCCTCGATCGACATCTTGTTGAGACAGAGCAAGAATGAAGCATAAAGCAAGGGGTCAGACCAATGGGAAAGAACGCAGGCCTATATGATAAGCCAAATAATCCGGGTAGCACAGACACAGTTCAAATCTGAACTGCATTCATTGAAATTCGCTCATGTTGATCTAGATATATCCTTCGTTCATGCATCACGGATTTGAGCTGGTTCAGGGGTGTAATTCATGAACGTGGACTTTCAGCGTGGTCTTAGACTAGTCTTAGACTACTGCCGCTGGTCTCGGACCACTGTCGTAGTTTACAATTCATGAACGTGGACTGTCGTAGTCTACAATTCATGAACGTGGACTTTGGTTCAGTCTCAGACTGAACTGCGGACTACGGTGGTCCAAGGATTTGTTGGACTACACACCAAAGTCCAAGGCTGCCGCGAAATTAAATGGCCGACCTGGCTACGGTTCGCCCAGAAATCGCTGTATTTTGGGACACTAGAAACCCATCCAAAGAATATGAAAGCCATGAAACGCATTAAATTATCAAAGCTGTATGTTGATTGCATCGATAAGTCGTGAAAGAGCTTACATTTTACAATTGGAAATGCAGGTCGCCGAGCATATCAAGCTTCGCGCACTTCTATTTATAGCTGACGCGCGGACCTCAGCGACACCAGTAAGCATTGTTGTCCTCGAACCTGCCTGCTGCCGTTGACATTGGGTACAATGCTAGTGTTGTCTGATGCTATGAAACCGATACATTAAAATTGCATCTGTGTTATGAAAACACTGCTCAGATTAAATTGCTTTATTTATGGTAACTGAGAAAATGTGTGACGATCGCCAGGGTTTCACGAGTTAGGTGGGAAAAGTGCGAGCTGAGGCTGATTGAGTGTGTGTGTGTGTGTGTGTGTGTGTGTGTGTGTGTGTGTGTGTGTGTGTGTGTGTGTGTGTGTGTGTGTGTGTGTGTGTGTGTGTGTCACTGATGTGTGTGTATATTTTTCCTCGTCAAGATAGATTTTTGTTCCGTCCCTTCCTTACTGAATTTCAATGGTTCTCACTTGGAAATCCTGCCATATTGTAAAACTTGATCTTCTGCTCGTTTGCCTCTTGCTGATGAACTTAATAAACGGTGACACACACACACACACACACACACACACACACACACGCACTCGAGCCAGCCTCAGCTCGCACTTCTTTTGTCACCTCCTCCCACGCTGTCCCTCTTCTTTCGTTTGCTTGGGCTGTGTGTATGCTGCTGTTAATGTATTCATATCTTGCTGACACCGCTTTTATGATAGCTACCGATTCCCGCTCCGTGAAATCGGGGCTTTTCTTTGAGGTTTTGCTACCGATCGTGGCTGACATTTTCGACGGGAAGTTTGAAGCGGTACGCTATGCGCTTGCGCACTGGGCGGAATCCCCGGGAATTCCACCTCATTCTGAAAATAAACCATAGACTAGGTCAATCAGTCCCAGCCTTTCAAGTCAACACCCAGTCTGAGTTCGTGAATCGTAGACTCTCTGAGTCCCAGACTAGTCCCAGGCTAGGCGGCGGTCTGGGACTAGTCCGGGACTCAAAAGTCCACGACCAGTGCTCTCGAAAGTCCACGTTCATGAATTACACCCCAGAATACTAACACAAACCTTAGGCTCTCCCAACAAGCGAACTACACTGAATCATCATCATCATCATCATCATCATCATCATCATCATCATCATCAACATCATCATCATCATCTTACTCCTCCTCCTCCTAGTCCTCCTTCTCATCATCATCATCATCATCAACATCATCATCATCGTCGTCGTCGTCCTCACCGTCGTCATCAACGGCGTCGTCATCAACGTCATATCAGGAAATACGCGCAATAACTGGGGTCATTTTTCAAGCAAACTACACGGCATTAGAGTGTCAGGGATTACGCGTACTAACTGGGGTCGTTTTTCAGGAATTTCGCGTAATCACTAGAAATTTCAGTGGTTACGCGTAATCCCCGAGTGAAACAGTTATTACGCTTATTCACTAAAACGCTTAGGGATTAAGAGTAATTCGTGGCTCCGATTGTTTC
>JAWQFJ010002213.1:59508-62008 GCA_034096865.1 Theodoxus fluviatilis | reverse complement strand
GTTCCTCTGGGGCGATGGAATCCTTGACGTTGGTGTCCTGTCTCTGGATGGTTGGTCCCACAACATGTAGCAAGGCATCAAAAGTCTCACCCGCCATTCGGATAAATTTTTTCAAGGTCGACGGATCTTCGTCGGCTAGTTCCTGCACAAGAATGTGAAAAGCCCCGAAACTTTTCGTCCTCAGAATATACGGCAAGGTTGCCTTGCATATCCGCGTTTTTCTTCTCCGACTTCTGATAACGGCAAAGGAAACAAATAACGCTGTTGCCAGTAATTCATGGCCACTTGACTCATCGATAGAGTTGACGGTTGCCATCTCTGTTGTCATCACTACGAGGTTGACATCCGGGTACATCACGTGACCAACTGTGAAGCAGGCTCGTGGACATCCACCAATGAAGAAAGAAGCCGAGGAGACCAATGCGAAGACGTGGCTCGGGGGCTCTGGGCTTGTTGGCTTTCCGCACCGCGAAGCCTCCCGTTAAGCACGGCCTTAAGGCCAGTGACTGCAGCATCGCTAGAGCTGGTTAGAGTAAGAACAAGCTGAGTATCGATTTCCCTAGTTATTCGTCTTTTACGAATCGCGTTAGGAGACGCGATTGGTCCGCATCGCAAAAAGAACCACAAAACCAACGTATGTCTAAACATAGTGTTCGTTTTTCTATGAATAGATCAGGAAAACCCTACAAGTTACGTTCGACCTACGCAGTGCGTTCGTCGATCTACAAAATAAATCTGCAAAAAACCCGGTTGAAAAAAAGAAGCAAATAATTATGGTTCAGCTTACGGCGTACCCCCATCTCCTCCCTCCACGCCTAATATCCTTCACTGACCTCATCCCCACCCTCCACCCCTCCTGCTTCTCACCCTCCATACATGTATCCCAGAACAAAGAACGCTAGGAGTTTTGTTATTCCACCCTACCCACACCAAACTTTCCCCGCACCCGCCCTCCGTCCCGTCCCCCGTCTCCCTCCCCCCTCCCTTCCCCCTCACCCTACCCCTCTACCCCCACACCCCTACCCTCTACCTCCAACCCCACTCCCATCCCCCACCCCCATCCCCCACCCTCACTCCCTACCCCCACCCCCACCCCCTAACCCCTCACCTCCATTGGCGGCATTGAAATAAGTTTGTTGTCGCAGGTATTGTTGGAAAAGCACAGACGAAATGGAAAATGTTTAGCCTGCACGCGGCATGCAGAGGTAGAGTTGAAAATAGTGTCGGAAAACCTTACAGTAAGTCCGAGTGGTTCTCGCAGCGACGTCCGGCGAGTACGGTACAGCGCTCGAACCTGCGCGGTTCCCAGAGTTGCATCCTTGAGCAAGATGCTTCAGCCGCATTGCTTCTCCCCACCCAGGAGTAAGAATAACACCAGGGAAAACTTGCCAGAATAATCACAACAGTTGATTGTGGGCAAAGAAACGAAAGAAGAAAAAACACCGCACCATGCTGTTCTTTAGTCGGAAGTGGAACTGTGAATGGTGAATGACAGCCTCTTTAGTCTCGGATGCAATAGTGCCACTGCCGTTGCAGTTATTTCCTGTCCCTGGCGAACTTCCTGAAGGGAGCACGTGTCAGTACGTCAGTGTCTTGGCTCCCCTTCTCATGCGCAAAAAGACTGCTTGTTGTGTAAAACTCGCCTGCCAGTTTGAGTATTCAACACACTGGAGTCTGCCACGCTTTGTATTGGCGTTCCTGTCAAATATGCTGGCTTTGGGAGATTTTTTTTAAACTGACATATTGAGCGGTTACTTTTTTGCTGTAATGTGAGCATATTCAATATTTCTCGTCTGCTGTTTCACATTTGTATTTTATAGTGATGGCTACTAAATAGGGATACAATAAAAATCAGTCTTGATCAAAAAGGGGTGACCCTAAGGATACAGGGAGAATGACTTCCACGTGAAATGTTAGGTTCCAAAGACGACATTCCGTTGTAGATTTTTGGAGACTACTATAAAGACAAACCTGTTCATTACTGGCCAATCATGGCAGTCTGCAAAAAGTTACATCAGAGGAATAATTCCAGAGACTTTTTATGTACGTAGCGATAAGCCTTTTTTGACATGGGGCATGCTAGCAATCTTTTAGGAAAATATTCCCGGCCTTTTTGCTCTCAGCTGAGGGCGTCTCGATTGAATGGCCTGATTTTGCTCAACCCCGCGGCAACATCTGAGTGACAGTAAAAAAATGTCACTCTTTCTAGTTGAAATTGGGTGTGTGGCCAGCGAGAACAATGAAAACCATATTTGTTGCGAACTTCGAGCCATCTGGAGGAAACTGATGAACAAGAGGCTATTTAATGTCATCCGTTCTGAGTTTACAACTAACATGGAGAGCATGGAATTTTTGTGAAGACGTCAGGTGGAAGCTGAAAAAAACTGTACATCTAGAGAGTCTGCATTTGCTCATACTATGGCCCTCAACTGTGGAATTCTCTCCCTCACAATATCCGACACTCTACCTCCATCTCTTCCTTCAAATCCAACCTCAAAAC
>JAWQFJ010002213.1:47008-57008 GCA_034096865.1 Theodoxus fluviatilis | reverse complement strand
GGTGTCAATTTTGAAAGCGGACCGCCACCATTTCTGCAATTTGTAAATTTGCACGGCGCGCTGTTTGTCCACACCAACTGTTTGGCATGTCGGCCGCGGCCGATGGCGTTTTTTGCCGCCGCGAGTTTCCTGCCGAGACGTGTCTGATGGCTCGCCGTTGCGTCCATGCCTGCAATCTGCCTGAAGGAAATCTTTGTGGAGAGGAATTGGATTTCCCTCATGACCTTTGCCCTCTCTGCACCAGAAGGTCCGGAGGATGTTCATGCGTGTTATGCTTGCTTACATCTTGTGTAAGCAGACACCCGCACCCATTATCTCTCTCCCTCTGTCATGGTTCCAGATGTTTATGTCGTGTTGCCAGAGTGAGCTATGAGGGATGTGGCTGCCTGGGAACTGTTTATGCCACAGAGGCTTTCGTTCATTATTGAGCAGAGCCTCTGCTAGCAGACCTGATGTCTATGCATGGGGAAGAGGGTGCGGGGTGAGAATGCTGAGGTGGAGAGGCTTTACTGTGACGGCATGGATTTGTCAGTGGAGCACACTTCGTGAATGGGTCAATGGCGAGTCTTCAGACCCAATGCGACATCTTCCCATGATCACCAGAGCTTTGCCTTCGCATCATTCGTGTCTCCAGCTGGAAGAAAATTGTTGAATAAATGAATGAGTGGGCCATTACGGCCTCTTAGCCTCTGTAGGCTATGCAAGGCCATTGACTGCAAATTCACAGGAGCTTGTTAGACTAGGAGCAAGTTGAATTTCGATTGCCCTACAGATTCGTCTTTTACGAATGCTTGAGGTGCCAAGGATGGTTTACCCTATCCCCAACTCGCAGAGGTAGGGACATGGTTGAGCTCGGAGACGTTGCATTTTGTAAAGTCGAGGTTTGGAGTGGCTGCTTTCTCAATCAAACTTATTATTTAAAAAGTGTTGCTGTGGCCTTACCGGTCATTCAGCGTATGTTGCTAATTCTGGAATAAATGGTGAATCCAGATTGGGAAAGTGAGACTTTGGAATTCTTACATTTCCTTGTAAGGTCTCCTTGCCAGAAAAAAACATGGAGACGAAAGATAGGTGTTGATCTCTATTTTATTAGGAGATGAATGTAGAGATGTTGTTTTGAAGTTGGATTTCGGGATTGGTGACCGGTTGCTTGGACTTTGAATCTTCCACGGTGGTTTGAGAGCAAGGTCAGGTCTTCACGAGCTGATGCCGTCCCGATGCCGTGGTAGCTTCTTAGGTTCTTTGAAACCGTCCCTAGCTGAGCTACTGGAGTAGGCTCCGAACGCCCAGCAGCCACGGGTTACAGCTGGTGAGGAGGGAATCGAGCGGCTCCAACAGGGTGCTGTATTCACGACTTGCACTGGACTGTACGTCATCTTCTTAGTAGGTCCACTTCTTGGCATTTGCGATGCAAATGTAAACAAAACGTTTCCATCTGCTACTGCAGCAGCAATGACAGCCGTCACTGCTGAAGGATGAATCATTTGTTGTACTGATTATGTCAAAATGTTGTATATACATTATTTTCCTTTGCTACATGACAGTCACTGTTGTCTTCGTCGCCACTCCCGCCGATGCTATCTTTGAAACCCTGACTTCTCAGCTCTGGATCGACTGCAGTTGTCGTCGGGGACGTCTGCCGAATAGATTTCACTTTATTCCATGTTTGTTTTGATGATCAATCTTTCTTTTTGACGGTGTGAAAATGTCGGGATTCACCATTGTGACCACAGCTTGGTTTCCATACTTTCACACTGGGAGGTGTTTTGAGAATTGAGTTCAGTGCGCGTGCGTAGCATGCGTTTTCCTTTATTATGTTCGTGGAGACATATGTTGCACTTTAGTGTTTGTTTACTTCGCCATGAAGAACGGATGAAGACTTTACGCCCTAATCATCTTATCTTCACGAGATGTTTCCTCGCGCTAAGCCGAATGACATTTGAAAACTTACTTTGATTTTTTGACCACGAGAATACGTGATTGTGAAAAGGTTAAAGGGTTGTGATGTGTCATTTTGTGTTTTGTCAAATTGTATATTTTCAGTGACAGTTAATACAATGATGAAAACACTATTCTTTGTGGTACTCCTGCACACGTCAAACTTCTGCGTGCTCATCTGTTGTATTTCAGTATTACGGAAGTTTCCGATAGAATATTACCTAATGAGTATTGATCTTTACATTAAGTACACTGGCGTTGCTTTAGAAGTCCTCGCCCGCGTGGAAAATCCGCAGTCACGAAAAGGAAAAGTCATGCCTGTCCCTGCCTACAATCGATCCATCTGCTTGACTTTAAATCCTCCCTTCCCCCAACCACCCGGCTTCCACCCCCACCCCCACCACCCCACCCCCCCTTTGCAGAGCGCATGTTGCATTTCTACTCAGCTCAGCGAGGCTTACGAAGCAAGATGGCGGGGATTTCGTGTCGCTTCGTTGACTTTTTGTGCATTATCGACCTAGCATCTGGATGTCTTCCGGTTCGAAGCGGATTGCATCGCATCTGTCGCTGCAGACGATCGAACTTTGCACAAGGTTTCTCGACCTCGGCAGGATTCAGGCTACGGAATCTTGAGTGTCAAATGAACTTGAAAAATTGCTGAAAATGTATCACACGAGCCTTGTAAGAACGTGGTTTCCTTGGGCCCGTAGTAAGCAGAGTCTTCCTGCAGTCCTCGAGTGTGGTGACATACATGTAGGAGGCTTATGTGCGTGTACATGCGCGCGCGCGTTTGTGTGTGTCTGTGTGTGTGTGTGTGTGTGTGCGTGCATGTGTATGTATGTGTGCATGTGTCTCTGTGTGGGTATTTGTGTGTGTGTGTGTGTTCGTGCCTGCGTACGTGTGTGCGTGCGTTCGTGCTTGCGTACGTGTGTGTGTGTGTGTGTGTGTGTGTGTGTGTGTGTGTGTGTGTGTGTGTGACAGCGAAGTTGAATCGTAGAATATGGTACGGACTGTTTTTTGTATCACCTTGTTGAAATCTGTTCCTCTGCAGCTCTCCCTGTGGATTGGGGTGTGAATGGACCCCCCGTGTCGCCCTAAGCGATTTGTAAAAGTCAAATTACAGGAAAATCATAACTTTACTTGCTCTAACCCAAATTTCAGTGATTTCATGATTATTGGCCTTACATAGCCTACAAAGGTCGATAGGTGGTAAAACCTCATTCATTCATCGTACAAGATGGGAATCCGTTTGAGGGCATACTTTCCTTGTTTGAGAAACGGTGAGGGCACGACTGGAAGTCCCTCCCACCTTCACTCCATCACATTCGTCCATACTTTATTCCCAGTTCACCTCCCCCTCCTCCTCCTCCTCCTCCTCCTCCTCCTCCTCCTCCTCCTCCTCCTCCTCCTCCTCCTCCTCCTCCTCCTCCTCCTCCTCCTTCCTTCCTTCCTCCCTCCTCCTCCTCCTCCTCCTCCTCCTCCTCCTCCTCCTCCTCCTCCTCCTCCTCCTCCTCCTCCTCCTCCTCCTCCTCCTCCTCCTCCTCTCCCCTCTCCTCGTCCTCTTTTTCCCCCCTTCTGTTTCTATTCTTCCTCTTCCTCCTCCTGCTTTTGCACATGCTCCTCCTACTCCTACCGCTTCCCTTTGTTCTGTTCTTCTTAATCTATTTTTTCCTTCTATGCTATTGTTCTGAAGCATCCTTATATGAAATTTTAGTTGCTTCCATCTATCCATCCTCCCCGCTCCCACTCCATCATCTGCCATCCCTGGATGTTGCTTATTACGTATAATCCAGCGGAATCATATGGAGTGAATTCCAGGAGGTCTGTTGTGCAAGGAAAGTAATGTCTTACTTTCCTTCCTTCCTACTTTCAGAATACTCATTCATTTTCTACAATCCTTCATTCATTAATTCATTCTCTTTCCTTTCTTTCATAATACTCATCCACTGATGTACAAAGCATTCCACAGATGAACAACATATTTTTCTTCGCTCTCCAACTAACTTCTCGCCCCCTACCCTCCACCCCCACCTCCCGACTTTTCCCTCTCCCTTACTCCCCTGTATTTGTCTGCCTCCTCTGTACGTTCTCTACGTTGGCAGACACTGTCGTCCCAGTTGGCTTCAGCATATTGATTCCTCTTAGTTTAGGTTTTCCTTCCCTCCCGCGTCTGTTTGCTTGCTGATACCAGCAAACACCAGCTAAGTCAAGAGTCCTCAAAGGGCTCTATCTCTTAATATTCGTCGTGTGATCTGGATCACGAGATGGACGATTAAGGGATGTTAGCCTCCGTCAGGGAGTGAAGCGAGAGAGATAAAGAAGGAGGCAGGAGATCTTGGAGTCCCAGGGGAACAATGGAGTGACGTTCAAACCAACCCTTCCTAGCTTACCCCCACTTGCAGAGTGGAGGGCAAATTGTTTCCTGCGATAAGGCTCGGACCCCTTCAATCCCGTCTTGTTCGGTGCCAGTGAACACAAAAGGGTGAAGTGGAACTGCCTGAAGGCGAGATTGCTTTCAATGAAAGATACTCCGTTGCTGGGACGGTGTCAACAAGTTTGTATAGCTTATATCGCGTGTACTGTGTTTAGGGTGGTTGGCTCGTTCCAGTGAATGTAACCCGAGTGCTTCGTCGCGGAAAAAGGGTCGACGGGTCTTGTAGTTTTAAACAA
Organism: Theodoxus fluviatilis; assembly: GCA_034096865.1. Lineage (NCBI taxonomy): Eukaryota > Metazoa > Mollusca > Gastropoda > Cycloneritida > Neritidae > Theodoxus > Theodoxus fluviatilis. The sequence continues at coordinate 52,400 of JAWQFJ010002213.1, read as the reverse complement.
ATATGTCCTTGGCCTGAAACGTAAAGAACTGATGTACAAAAACGTTTCTGAATGTGGAGTCTCTCTCGCTCGGCTTTGATGTTGCACTCATTGTGAAGAACTTGTTCACTGGTTCTGCCTCTACGACATGAACTGGAGTTCGGGAGAGTGTCCTCAAGTCTCACTGTGCATTTGAGCGTTCTTAACTCGTACAGTGTGAGACTACATCAGCAGTTGCCTGACTGCGAACTATAAAGACGGTATGTCCCAGATTGCTGAGCAAAAAACGCTTTGGAGATTTGGGTTCTGTAACTGAATGCGGACGAGAAAGACATGAAAGTGTGGCCGTTGTTGCTGTCTAAATCACAGGTCTCCTCAAATTAGCCCAGGGACTAAAGATCTGAAAATCACAGACTGGTGCGAAGCACGTCCTCCAGCACAGAGAAGGGCAGAGAGAGAAGGGACAATGGAGAAACAAAGAGCTGGATACGCCAAAGTGTAACACCCTGACCCGCACTCTTCGTATCCGGGGTGGGCTGGGGTGGCTTAGATGACACAGCGAGACAGTATAATAGGTAATCTAGATTGGAAGAATAGGGTAAACCAACAGAAAACATTCGCATCTTGTGTGTGTGTGTGTGCGCGCGTGCGTGCATGCTTGCGTGTTGGCTACGGCTCTGAAATGCAATGAAATACAATTTTCAAAAGCACTCTGATTCTCTCTTCCTTACTTTATAAATAGTGATTCAGCCTTTTGTCCACTCTGAGTGCTGCATCCCAACCAAACGCAATACAAGCAGCTACAACTGTTCAAAAGCGGAGCCGAACACAGCAGATGGACCAAGATCGAGGAAGTTAGTATATGTAGATCTCTTTTGACTGCGTTTTGTTGCAAGACTTTCCATTGCTCACTTAAGCATACGCGTCTGTGATTTCTCCTCAAGACCTATGCACCTGCATACCGTACTTAAAACATTTTTTTTTCAAATTAGAGTTGATCAGTTCTAGGATTGATTCCCCTGTGGGTTGGGGGTAAGAATAGACCCCCCGAACTCCCTGCACTATTCGCAAGAGGAAAATAACAAGGGAAATCGTGACGACTTTGTCTTATTCTGACAAGAGCTAGTGAAGTTTCATTCTGAATGGCCTTAGCCTACAAAGACTGATAAACTGGAAAACATCCATCCATCTTTCCATCCTTTCTTCCATCCATCCATCATCCTTCCATCCCTCCTTCCATCCCTCCTTCCATCCCTCCTTCCATCCATCATCCTTCCATATATCATTCATCCATCCATCCTTCCATATGTCATCCATCTATCCATTCATCCATCCACCCATCGTCCATCCACCCATCCACCCTTCCATCCATCCATCCGTCCGTCCATCTATCCATCCATCCATCCATCCATCCATCCATCCATCCATCCATCCATCCATCCATCCATCCATCCATCCATCCATCCATCCATCTATCGACCCATCCATCTATCTATCGACCCATCCATCTATCCATCCATCATCGATCTATCCATCCAGCCGTCCATTCATCCATCCATTCATACTTCTAGGCGTGGTTTTCCTGTGAGGAAAGTATGCAATTTTTTCAGTTTAAATCAAGAGCTGTGTTTCTGCGGTTATGTGACTAATAATATTATTGTCGACGTTTTATTTAGTACCTAAAGAATTAAACAGTGTATTGGGGAAGAAAAATGAAACATTGTCGCTGATTTTACGGCTTCTACCCAACATTTTCACCTACGCACCATCCAACCTCTGCCTTCTGCTGTCTTCATCCAATGTTTTTACTTGCTCTATAGTTAAGACCCCAATTCATTCACATCCTGGAGCCAGATTTCTATATAACACTTTTGCGATGGGAGACTTCGAGACTTGGAGGAGGTCTCCCCAAGGGAGGCCAGAGGTCGTGTAAAAGACCTTGAAAACCTTACTCTGAAATACCTCGGTGCATGGAAACAATGGGGATTGCCACCACATAAAGTGAAAAAACATTCAGTTGCCTTTTGTGTCTTTTCGTATCGCCAGCTTACCAGGTCGAGCATACAATACTGGCAGGTCACGGCCAACGCAGGTGGTGTGCAGGAATGCAAGAGAAAATCTTCTCAGTATTTTAAAGAAATAAACTACGCTATGAAAGCCATGTTTTCTCTTGCCTTTTCAATCCACGAAGCCAAAGCTTGAACGTTTTGATGTCTCTCCCGCGGTGCTGTGAGAATTGTTTCAAAGGTATGTGGCCATTTGATAGTTTGTGTGTTTTATGTATCTTTTCTATCCCTCTCACGAAACGAGGCATTTGAAAAAGCCCTATCAGTTTTCATTTGGTGCATGATATCTCACCAGCAGCAGTTCAACACGTGCGACATAGATGGGAGAGTATGCGGTTCAGAGAGTGATTTGCGAAGGTTGAAGATGACTCATGTGTCAGTGCACGCGTGAATGTATTCGTATTTTACAGCCGGACATATTGTTTACAGAGGGGCGACATTTTCTTTCAAGTTGTTTGACGTTTGTTGATATATAAAAAATACCTGGTGAATCAACAGCAAGCCATTGTCTAAGGAGAGGCAGACCTTCGGGTAGGTCACTTGATGCTAGCTACTGCTGCTTTTGACAAGTGACTTCCGGCTAACCAAAACTTCTGCAGCCGGCAACGGTAGGACGCCGTGCACGTGATCTGACCATACTCATTGATTGGGTGGCACTTAATTTGTGATTGGGTCATGTTCGCCATATGCTCAACGTTGCATCGTGTCGCTTACAAATAGCAGGTCGGGAGGTGTGAGCTGGCGCCAGCTTCCGCTGCCAGCAGCAGGCTGGTCCATCAGTGTCTCCCACTTCGGAGATATAACCCCAGAGCAAAAATGCGTTTTGCCTGATGTAAGTAGTATGGCGCCGATGACCTTTTCTGTTCTGTTCTTATCCCGCTAGACCAGCGCACCCTTCACTGGCTGGTGCTTCCTGCGAGGAAAACATGCTTCTTGGGTTAGGCCAGCCTTCTCGGAAGCTGCATGGCACCAGCTAGTTGGGGCTGGGTTGCTTTGAAGTAGAGCTTGCCCCCTGCCGACTCCTATATGGATCTAGATGAGCGCAACACCCCTCTCCCTGGGGCAGACGAGTAAAGCTATGATCTCAAAGATTCCTTTGCCCGTTAGGAAGGACACCCTACTTAGAAGCACCTTCCTCTCCTTCGCCCTTCTGAGTTCCCGCCATGTTTACCTTCTGCCCAGTTGAACGAAGAGCACGATCACTTCTGCGAACAGGGGTTGTGCTTGTTTTTCCTCATAAGGTCGGATTATGACATTTCTCTTTGTTCTTCTCACCGTGTTAGACGAACTACGGTTGCTGTGAAGAGTTGATACTGTTCATGTCCGTGGAGAGCGAAGCGAAATCTTGCAGACGACATACCCTGTAGCGAGCACAAGATGTTGGATTCCGCAATAAGATTACGTGACTTGCACATCGGCACTTGAATGAAATGTTTTGTTGGATGTGTTGCTTTGTTCTACCTTCTTCACCTTTCCCATGATTTTGCTGACTCTTGGCTACGATCAAACTGCAACATATAGAGACGTAACACACGAATGAGGACACGAATATTAACGAACGCACGCAAGCGGAGAGAGAGAGAGAGAGAGAGAGAGAGAGAGAGAGAGAGAGAGAGAGAAAGAGAGAGAGAGAGAGAGAGAATACTGCACTTAATTGCCGTGACGGAAGCAGGGTCTTCTTCTAGGGTCAGCTAGGGGGACCACTGTGCGTGGCGGAGGGGAAAGGGGAAGGGGAGTGAGGACAGGACGTGAGGGAGAGGCCTCTTCCCATCCCAAGTTGGGATGTGGACTCAACCTCTCCCTCGTCCCTGGTCAGCTGTGTCCCTGCCCTGCCCTTCCCTCCCTTCCCTTTGCTTTGTTGTCTTCAGTCTTCCTCTGATAAAGATTGTGCGTCCGTTTTCACACCCAATGCTGTTTCCACGTTTCTCACGTTCTGCGCTCAGTGCTAGTCCCCAGCGATTCGTCGTACCATCTTCATGGGGTGAAAGGGCTCAGAGAAATCTTTCCCAAGATTTCATATGTCTTTTTTCTGATTGGAAACGGACTAGGCATTTACTCTCTTTGTATTGAGCTAAGAAGATGGTCTATTTTCAAGAGAGCTCACGGACAGCAACCGAAATACCATAGTTAGATTCATTCCAGGACGTCACTTTAACAGAGCTTTCCTCTGAGACATGTAATTTGATGGCGTCCAAAATAAGGGTGCGGCACATTGCATAATGATTCGTGAATAAAAGGGTCCTTCAACCCCACCCACCCACCCACCCGCAACCCTTTTTAATAGAAAAATATTGTCTCTTTCGCTCTTTTCCTTTCTCTGCGTTTTCATTACCCATTTCCCCGCCGAGTTGCTCATGAAACCCACGGTGTTCCTAACGAACCCTAATTTTAAAGTAGCTTTTTTTCCATCTTCCACTACCTTGATGAACTCGCTCCCTGGCTCTCAAAAGGCAGAGCTGGAAAGCTCGATCTGCCAGAATATGTCATACTCAACGTCTCTGATTGTGCCCCCAGTGCTGAGGACTGCGTGTGCGTGTGCCATGGTAATTTTTGTCCCCCCCCCCCCCCCCCCCCCTGGGGCCGGCCCAGTATTGATTCTGAGTCAACTCTCCCCAAGTGCTCTCCATCATCAGCCAGTTGAGTGACCGTGCTGACCCCCTAACTGCACCTCCCAACCCAACACTCCTCCACCCCCAAGCCCCCCCCCCCCCCCCCCTCCGAGTCATTACTGCAGATGACGCTTGCTCATGGAGGGGCTACACATTTCAAGTAATGATCCAGAACCCAGCCACGGCTGCGGAAGAAGCAGTTCCTACAGAGGGCAAAAAAATGAGGGCATGATCTGAACGCTTTTCCTGCAACTCTTGTCATAAACTATGTCGCTGTGTGAAACTGTCTTGTCCGAACAGTTACAGAGGAATAATTCAAAGAGCTATTTAGTCATGCATTTCGGTTATAGAGGGGGGAAAGAGGGAGTTTGGTGTTGACGAAAAATGACAGCACTGTGGCTCTGTTTTACATGTAGAGCAATCATCAGAACAAGGATGACAACAAGGACAAGTGACCGAGACAGCTTTGGATGTGCATTGTGCATTAAACCACACAAAAAAGAGAGAAAACGTAGAGATGTGATCACTGTGACTCCACCGACCCTATTTTTTTCCTGACGACCATAAACTCTTTTTTATTTGTGGGAGAAAAGGAAGCACAAGAAAACATCGAAGGTAAACAACAAACCGCATGCTAGCCCATCTTCCCTCAGAGCACTATTTAAAGTGTTTTTTTAAGCGTTATCGGCGAAAGAGGAATTTTTATATACGTTCAGATGAATCTACCGTGTGTATATA
>JAWQFJ010002213.1:40000-41986 GCA_034096865.1 Theodoxus fluviatilis | reverse complement strand
CTAGATGGATCATAGATTGAAGCGCAACACACCCCTCTCCCTGTGGCAGACGATAAAGCTATGAGCTCAAAGATTCCTTTGCCCGTAGACAAGTGACACCCTAATTAGAAGCACCTTCACTCTCCCTTCGCCCTTCCGAGTTTTTTCCCCCGCAAATGTTTACCTCTGCTTGTCCCAGTTGGAACCGAACACACCGGCGGCACGATCCCTCTGCGAAACGAGGGTTGGGCTTTGTTTTTCCTCATAAGGTCGGTTATGACATTTTTCTCTTTGTTTCTTACTCACCGTGTTAGACGAACTACGGTTGCTGTGTGAAGAGTTGATACTGTTCATGTCCGTGGTACGAGCGAAAGCCCGAAAATCTTTGCAGACCGACATCTCCTTGTAGCGGAGCACAAAAGATGTTGGATATCCGCAATTAAGTTACGTGACTCTAGCACATCGGCACGTGAATGTGAATATGTGTTTTGGTTGGATGTGTTTGCTTTGTTGCTACCATTCTTCACCTTTCCCAATGATTGTGCTTGACTCGTGGCTATCGATCAGACCGCAACATATTAGAGTACCGTACACACAGATATGAGGACACGAATATTAACGAAACGCACGCAAGCGGAGAGCGGGGAGCAGAGAGAGAGAGAGAGTGGGAGAGGATGAGACATTGAAGGAGAGCATGAGAGAGAGAAACCCCCGCATGACGAGACCGAGAGCAGAGAGAATTATCTGCACTTAATTGCCGTGACGGAAGCAGGGTCTTCTTACTAGGGTCAGCTAGGGGGACGCACTAGTGGCGTGGCGGAGGGGAAAGGGGGAAGGGGGAGTGAGGACAGGCACGTGAGGGAGAGGCTCTTCCCATCCCAAGTTGGGATGTGGACTCAACCTACACCCTTCGTCCCTGGTGTCAGCTGTCGTCCCTGCCCTGACCTGTCCCTCCCTTCCCTTTGCTTTGTTGTCTTCAGGATCTTCCTCATGGCTAAAGATTGGTGGCGTTTCCGGTGTTCACACCACCCAATGCTGTTTCCACGTTTCTCCTCACGTTCTGGCGCTCAGTGCTAGTCCGCCGAGCGGAATGGGTCGTCGTACCATCGTCATGGGGTGGAACGGGCTCAGAGAAAACCTTTCCAAAGATGTCTATGTCTGCTTTTTCATCTGATTGGAAAACGGACTAGGCATTTACTCTGCTTTTGGATTGAGCTATAGAAGAAGCTGGTCTATTTTCAAGAGAGCTCCCGGACAGCGAACCGAAATTACCATAGTTAGATTCCCAAAATTCATTCCAAGGACGTCACTTTAACAGAGCTTTCCTCTGAGACATGTCATTTGCTGGTCGTCCAAAATAAGGGTGGCGGGCACATTGCATTAATGATTCCGTGAATAAAAGGGTTCCTGTCCAACCCCCACCCACCCACCCACCCGCAAAACCCGTTTTAATAGACAACAATATTGTCCCCCTCTTCTTTCGCTCTTTTCCATTCTCTGCCTGCGTTTTCATTACCCATTTTACCCCGCCGAGTTGCTCATGAACACACACGCGTGTTGCCTAACGAACCCTAATTTCTAAAGTAGGCTTGTTTTCCATCTTCCACTACCTCGATGAACTCGCTCGCTGGCTCTCAAAAGGCAGAGCTGGAAAGCTCGATCTGCCAGAAAATGTCATACTCAACGTCTCTGATTGTGCCCCCAGTGCTGAGGACTGCGTGTGTGCGTGTGCCATGGTAAGTTTTTTGTCCCCCACCCCCACCCCCCCCCCGCCACCCGCCCCCCCTGGGCCGGCCCAGTATTGATTCTGAGTCAACTCTCCCCAAGTGCTCTCCATCATCAGCCAGTTGAGTGACCGTGCTGACCCCCTAACTGCACCTCCCAACCCAACACATCCTCCACCCCCAAGCCCCCCCCCCCCCCCCCCCGAGTCATTACTGCAGATGACGCTTGCTCATGGAGGGGCTACACATTTCAAGTAATGATCCAGAACCCAGCCACGGCTGC
>JAWQFJ010002213.1:0-30000 GCA_034096865.1 Theodoxus fluviatilis | reverse complement strand
AAGAGGAGGAGGAGACTCGCAAATCTGAAAAGCTGGAGAGACTTTAGCCATGTTGCTGTAGGTTTATGAGAGATGATAAACAGGGAAAAAGAGAAGGGGGATTGGGGGCGGGGGGGTGGGGGGTGGGGGGGGGGGGTTGGCAGAGGGGAGTAGGACGGATGTTGGGAGAGGGTAGACAGGATAGGATGAGGAGGACAGTGAACGAGGGAAGGGAGTGGAGTGTGCTCGTCCGAAAGCTCAGGGACATTCTCATTGTATCTAGGGGTTACGAGAGTGGATAATGGAAAAATACAAAACGAACCTGGGGTTTGTTGTGCTGGGAGGGGGTGGGGAGGGGACAAGCAGAGGGGGGTGTCATCGAGTATGAAAGGAAAAGTTAGAGGTTGGGGGTCGGGTAGGGGATGATGAGGCTCTGTGCTGGAGACAGGACAGACAGACAGGGAGTCAGAGAGACGCCCCAGAGACTGGGACGAGGAGGACAAGGGGCGCCGAGCATCCCTTTCCCTTCAGTCCAGACACTGACGCACGCCTTGGCACCAAGCCGCGCTGGGGGCGGGGATCTACGCCTGGGGAGACAGCAGGGCGGAGATGAGCCCTGGCTTTTGAAGTTGCCGCCGCAGTGATTAGAGCCCATTAGCGGATTAGTGGGGCGGATGAAGCAGGCGGCTGTGTGTCCATCGCCTGGGTTCAAGCAGCAGTGTCTAAAGGCACGGAGCACGGCTGCAGGATAGGCGTCCCCCAGAAAAAAAGACCAAAAGAATTGTTTGGGAACTGTGGGTTTACGTGTGCAAATCTGTCGTAAAGGTGGAGTGAGTGTCCATTGCTTTGAGGCAGAGCTTCGCAGAGTGTCTTTCAGGCACTTGTTCTTGTTTATTTCCTTTTTTAATATGAATTTTTGTCATAAATTGCAACCCTCACATGTTGCACACGAAGAGTTTGGATGATCTTGAGGGTCGATGAACAAAGTCGCAAAATACTTGACTTAATTCTTTAAAACTTGTATGCGCGATCTCACTTCTTATCTTTTCTTTTTTATCATCAAACTAGTTGCACGCGCATCGACAGCACGTCAGGAATGCAGCTGAGCATCTCGCGGGCTTCACTTTAAGTACGGTAGTTGTGTGTGGGGAACTTATTAAAGAAACATTATTTCTGATTAATTCATATCCTGCCGTGCTGCTGCTGCAGACGACGATAACAACGATGACGACGACGACGACGACGACGACGATGATGATGATGATGACGATGACGATGACGATGATGATGATGATGATGATGATGATGATGATGATGATGATGATGATGATGATGATGATGATGATGATGATGATAATTACAATGACGAAGACACTTTTGACGACGACGACTACGACGATGATGATGGCGATGATGATGGTGATGATGATGGTGATAATATGATGATGATGACGATGATGATGATGGCGACGATGATGATGATGGCGGCATCGTCGTTGTCTTCATCGTCGTCATCGTCGTTTTCATTATCGTCGTAGTTATCGTCTTATACAGTGCGAGCTGACGCTGCGCGTGGCTGCTTGCAGGTACCTGCTGAAGCACGGGGCTGACCGCTCCATCAAGACCAAGGAGGGGGAGAGGCCCCTGGACCTGGCGGAACCCACTGATTTCCCCACCATCTCCGCCATGCTCGAGTCGGACGCAGCCAGGGAAACCAAGATCATCGAAACGGACGACGAGCTGGACAAGAACGACGACAATGACGACGAGGAGGAGGCGGACGACGAGACGTGAAGGACGCCGTCCCGTCCCGAGCCAGAAGGCGTCGATGCCCTCGTGTCCCTCTTTGCGCGTTGCCCTCTCATTCTCGCAGCCTGCCTCCTGTGCTGCCATGGTGACGTTGAAGAATCTTTCCTTCTCTGTGGGAGACAACCGCCACTCTATCCCCTCTTACCTCCCCCCCCCCCCCCCTTTCTTTTCTCCCAGGTTTTCATGTGTTCATTACCTTTTGATCCATGCAGTTAGTTTGTTCGTGGAAATGTAATTGCTGGTTTCAGAATTTTTTCAGAGAACCATTTCAGTCTTTACATTATCAGCTGTTCTTCAAACCTTTGTGGTTTCTGTTCGACCGAAAGTGAACGATTTGAATAGAACTGCATCAAATGTAGACCATTTGCAAACATTCTGTGTCGTGTCCGCTGGGTTACTCTCTCATAGTGCACTCACTCTCTTGATACGAACAGTTTTGGTTGAAAGAGAAGGTTTGACTGGTTTCAGATTTAGTTTTTAAAAATTTAGATCATATCAGATTATCATAAATGTGTCCTTGGCGATTTCTGACTCAGTGCGAACGCTGCACTTCAACAGGTCTTCACATTTCCAACGACCTGCTCAATGGAGCAGAGAAATTCCCATCGCACTAGGAACCAAAAGACGTTGCCTCAAACTACTCTTGTCCTAGAAAAACCGAACTTTTGAAATCCCTGCTAGTCTTCATTTTCCAAACATTCATGAATCTTGACTGATAACAGAGGGTCGGTAGATCATAGTGGGAAGAACCATATCATATTCTGTTGCAACGTTTAATTCGTAGAACGCCGACTAATCGTTGAATCTTTTCAATAGTTTTTGTTTTCAAATAAATAACATTTTATGTTCCTCCAGAGACCCGATTTCACAAAGAAGAGACGATGAAAAAGAATGACGCAGACTTCTATGATATTTGCAGCCGAAAAGAAAACAGTTCAGCACTGATATCATTCGTTAATGACCATTTTCGTGGACCTATTTCAAAATGTCAGCTGCAAACAGTCTCCTAGAAAACAACCCAGTCATGGTGTTGGCTTTGCTAACTGGATGAATATGCTCCTAATATGATGGCTTTGTTCGCATTAAAGAAAGACGGATTGACATTAAATTCATCAGATGCCAAATGTGAAATGTTAAAGAAAGCTGTTCACTTCATATATGGTAACTAATTGCAGATTCCTCGGACGATATCAAACTTCGAGGAAATAAAAAGATCTGCTCAGAAAACGGTACAACTATTAGAAATGAACCGAACCATATCATCGTGTGCCTTCAATCGCTGGCAGCTGTAGGCGAGAAGCAGAACTATTTAGTTCAACAAGAGATAGCAGATTGTCATGAATTGATAGTTATGTTCCAAAATGCAGAGTTTTTTAAACTCAGAAGTAGAATATTTGAAATAGTATGTCTGTCTCTGAGGTAGAGAGCGGGCTAGTAGTCTTTGTCAACATGATCTCATCATGACACTACGAATCAACCTGCAGATACACGCCACATAGTGCGGGCTAGGTGTTTCTGCCAGAGGTTTGTGAGTTTCTCGGCAACCACATAGGTTTGATGAGAATCTGCAAATCTGGAGTCGAGACATACAACACCGTTTGTGCATAGGTAAGTTTGTTACTTTCGTTTCCATGGTGGCGATTTTGATCTTGTGCATGCTGTATCGTGTATTCTTCAGCGTGAACTGTTGAATCGCAGTATCTCTTGTAGTGAAAATATTACATAATCTGTGTATGCATGAATAGAGGGTTGACTATTCCCGATGGTGGAGTCTGGTGTATTGAAATCATACTTGTTTGAGTCTTGTCATAATCATATGAATATCATCAAAAAGACATAGCTTATGAAACACACGTAACCCATGTACAAAGGTGTGTATTTGTAGAGAACCAGTATTACCCATTCGATGACGTCACTTATGGTGCACTGTTACGTATGGTGTGTGCATGTACGTATCCGTCACTTCTTGGAGCCTGAGAATCGAGACTGCTGGTTCCACTCATCAACCACGAACAGAGTCGGTGTCTAGTTTGGGACCAATCGAGATGGAGTGTTACGTCATCACCGAGTGCACACTAGTGCTGTTGAAGAGGACTGATGCCCTGTGGGTTTTTCACGCGGTGTGCCTGCGTATTTCAGTGTAGAATACATGTATAAGCCAAGAGCCCCAGGGAAACATTTGTAGCCTCGTCGTGCCAACTCACTTGAGCTAGTGGGACCGAAGTTACAGGACAGAATGGAAAACACCTAATACAGACCTTTAGAACTGCCCGAACTCTTCATTGCACCTTGTTCTTTACTAATGTGAAGATTCCATACGGAGGGCCGACCTTGTGGTTGATGATGTGTAATCTTTCATTGTTGTCATCAGTTTTGACCCATCCCAATAATTATGTTGTATTAAATGCATCTTGCGCCTAATGGATTCGTGTGTTTTTTATAACCTGTGTGTATGTCTCTCTCTCTCTCTCTCTCTCTCTCTCTCTCTCTCTCTCTCTCTCTCTCTCTCTCTCTCTCTCTCTCTATGCAAGCATAATGGCCTCTTTATATTAATGAAGTATTCTTCTATTTATTTCATCGTCCGTTCCCTTTCCCAGGAACAAGAAACGACGTGCAACCAGTTATGTAATGCACGATATTATTAAACATAACAATCTGTTCCGAGACCGACAAATGGGACCTACTGTAGACAAAGAATATCTGTATTATCTTTGCTCAGTCATCGCATTATTCACCAAACTTTTAATCCTACACCCAGGCGCATGCATTTTTAGCGCATCCTTCTTTCAGTATCATCTACAAAGCTACGCACTAAGGCGTGTGTGTAATTACTGCTACGCCTTGCGCGCAGCCATTATATACTGTCTTCTTCTGTTGTCCCTTGTTTCAATGTTCCGCTCCCATCCCTATTGGTCCTCTGATGGCTCTGCAGACCCAGTCCGGCAAAGTTTAAAGCAGGTGGGGCATTGGGAGTCTGTGGCTGTCACGGGGGCTGCCGCCGCTCTGTGTCGCCGCTCACGAGCTGCTGCACGATGCTGGCGACGCTCCTCCTCCCGCGCTGCGGATGCCTTGCGAGTGATTCCTCGCCACCGGGGGCGATCCTGCGCTGCCTCCTGAAACTCGAGCGGTCCACACCATCTCAGATCTTTCTTCAGTTTACTCTATAGCGCTTGCGCGGCCAACCAACTTTTCCTTCTTCCATTATACATGTATACTGTGCACGTTGTAAAAGAGCAATCTTGGCTCGAGCAGAAAACATCTCGGAATCGTGGCATTAAACATTAAGCAGTACATATACTTACTTTGGAAAGCCTATCGAAACCTCTTGGAAAGGGTTCACTGGCTTGTTTCAGCGAAAAGTGCAATGTCTTGGTGTGCTTAACTCTTCAAAACGCGAGCATGCAAAAGGCTGTCGCACACAGCGAGACAAAAACACGCTGCTTCCATCTCCCTGACGCAAAACGTGTTTGTTTCTCTGATACAGTCTCACTGATGCAAAACATTTTTGTTTCACTCAGTCTCACTGATGCAAAACATTAGTGTTTCAATCATACAGTCTCACTGATGCAAAACATTTTTGTTTTACTGATACAGTCTTACTGATGCAAAACATTTTTGTTTCACTGATACAGTCTCACTGATGCAAAACATTTTTGCTTCACTGATACAGTATCACTGATGCAAAACATTTTTGCTTCACTGATACAGTATCACTGATGCAAAACATTTTTGCTTCACTGATACAGTCTCACTGATGCAAAACATTTTTGCTTCACTGATACAGTCTCACTGATGCAAAACATTTTTGCTTCACTGATACAGTATCACTGATGCAAAACATTTTTGCTTCACTGATACAGTCTCACTGATGCAAAACATTTTTGCTTCACTGATACAGTATCACTGATGCAAAACATTTTTGCTTCACTGATACAGTCTCACTGATGCAAAACATTTTTGCTTCACTGATACAGTATCACTGATGCAAAACATTTTTGCTTCACTGATACAGTCTCACTGATGCAAAACATTTTTGCTTCACTGATACAGTCTCACTGATGTTCGCAGACGGTGTAACTTGTCTCGATGACACCAATTAATTACTCCACCCATCACCATATATGAATACTCGCGTCATTCTGCAATTCCTGCTGAATCTACATCGATGTCCTCCATTTTTCCTTCGGCTGATGATGCAGGAATATATGGCGTTCCCACTGGCTGTCTCGCAAAAATGTATCAGTGAAACACCACACGTTTAGAGCATGTCATAAGCCATGAAACAAGAAAGTGTATACAGGAGACTAGATTTTCCTTGATACAACTTCTCCCACTCGAGCAAGCATGCCTCTTAGATACAAATGTTGAGGAAAAACATGTTTCTGTCTCACTTTGTGGGACAGCCTTAAGCTGCTGTTGATGCTTGCGACTCATCTGGAATCTGAAGAGAAGCAAACTACCAGCGGCGCAAAAAAGGACCGATAGGTGTCGCCATGCAGTTATTATTTCCCTTCAGCAGAGCAGGAGACGAGGGAAGGCAACGCGAGCATCCTCACGTCAAATATGACCCAGTTTCTCAGCAGCCGGTCCACCCCAGAAGAAAAGACTGCTGGCTACTAAAAGGAGGGAACTGCTTCGATGTTGTTGTTTTTAATTGCATTTTTTCTTCAGTTCTCAGAAAGCAATGGCACGGAGGAAGTAGAGCAGCAGGAATTCTCGAAACAGGTAGACGACAAAGAAGTAGAACTCGAAGCTGAAAAACTTTAATGAGGTCTGGTGTTTCTTTTTCTACATATTAATGAAGGAACACGTACTTTACGTTCCATTTGAAAACCATCGTCATCATACATTGCATCTTGGTCGTCGTCTCCTCATCCTTATAATCATCATATTTGTCGTCGTAGTCGATATCATTATTGCTGTCGCTATCCTCCTCCCCCTCCTCCTCCTCCTCCTCCTCCTCCCTCCTCCCTCCCTCCTCCCTCCTCCTCCCTCCTCCTCCCTCCTCCCTCCTCCCTCCTCCTCCCTCCTCCCTCCTCCTCCTCCTCCTTCCTCCTCCTCCCTCATCCTCCCTCCTCCTCCCTCATCCCTCCTCTCTCCTCCCTCCTCCTCCCTCCTCCCTCCTCTCCTCCTCCCTCCTCCCTTCTCCCCCCTCTCCTCCTCCCCCCTCTCCTCCTCCCCCCTCTCCTCCTCCCCCCTCTCCTCCTCCCCCCTCTCCTCCTCCCCCTCTCCTCCTCCCCCCTCTCCTCCTCCCCCCTCTCCTCCTCCCCCCTCTCCTCCTCCCCCCTCTCCTCCTCCCCCCTCTCCTCCTCCCCCCTCTCCTCCTCCCCCCTCTCCTCCTCCTCCTCCTCCTCCTCCTCCTCCTCCTCTTCCTCCTCCTCCTCCTTCTGCTGCTGTTGCCGCCGCTGCTGCTGCTGCTGCTGTTGCCGATACTCCTCCTCTTCCTCCAAACACACATACCACCACCACCGCCACCAACACTACCATCAACACCACCAACACCACCACAATCACTACCACCAGCACTAATCCCACCACCACCAGCACTGATCCCACCACCACCACGACCAACAACACTACCACCATCACCACCGCCACCAACAACAACACCACCAACACCGCCGTCATCACCACCGCTATCACCACCATCACTACCATTACCTTCTTGAAGTCATCATTGTCATCTTTTGATTAGTTTGAAATGACTCTTACCATAACACTTCTCGTAATATCTTGCCATTTGTGAGGACGCCCAAAAACTGTTTGCGACTTGCGAGCATAATGTTTATGTCTCCTCGCTAGAGGATACATCCTGGCAACAATGCTGTTTCCATTGGAAATATTGCGCTTGCAAGTCGCAGATTCTGTTTTCAGCGTGCTCAAACGTGGCAACTTTCTGGCAATTATGCCTTTTCCATTGGGATTCGGGTCATCCGGGCATGTAAGACCGAGACAGCAGCCGCTGATACAGGGCAGTGTAGACAGGAGAAGACAACACGGGCCATGGTAACTCAGCTGGTAGAGCATTTCGGGCGCTAACCGAAAGGTCGCGGGTTTAGTTCCCGCCTATGGTCCTACATTTTTCCTGTCTGTCCCACGCAGGGTTTCGGCTCTGTATGTTAAACTATCACCCTCGCAAATACTAAAGGCCTCCTCACACGTATGAAGTTTTGTTGAAAGGACAAAAAAAATTATTTGTGTCCAATAAAACAGCCAAATGAGAACTAGGCGGAGATTAGAATTTAAAAAACAGACGAGGGCAGCAGCAAATAAATGAACACGGGGACTCCCACTTAGAAGTCGACAACGACGATGGATGTCTTTCCAGCTTTCCCCGTAACATAATCTCATAACGAGTGTGGTATCTCTTTCAATTTAAATCTTCCCAACCAACCAGTTCCCCACAAACAAAACAAGAAAAACCACCCTACGCTGTGATACCTTAATCGCTATGAGTAGATTATGTGGGGAAAGTTGGAAAGACATCCATCCACACAGTAATTTGTTATATGAACACGTAACTGTGGTATCCTTGTCGCCTCCTATGCAGGTGTCCCGAGGTCATGTTCCTACCGATGCCCTCGTCTGAATTATAGATTTTAAAAATCTTTCCCCAAGTTCTTATCGAGCTGCATTACCGGACATAAAGAAATGTTTTGTCCTTTCAACAAAACTTGCTACGTGTGAGGAAGCCTTTTGCTATGGCATCAGTGCAGTTGCCAGAACTCTTGCCACGTGTGAGGAGGCCTTAAAACACTAATTGGGGATTGCAGTGAACAGTGCGACATCCTCTACTGCCCAGTTAACATATTTTTGTTGCAACAACTGCGGACGTCAGTGTACTTCCAGTAATAACCTGAGGTGCCATACGTACTGCTATGCATAAAGCACAGACAACGAAGTCGTCAGAACTTCAAAAGGGAGAATGAGCGAGAAACATACTTTTCCCCCAACCACTAAAGCTACCACTGCTGCAAAGACAACCGCAGCGTGTCTCATCTGCAACGCACGCATGGTCAGGAAATTGTCATTCAAGAGGAAAACGGTTTAGTTGTGAAGTTGTACAGAACCACTCCGGATTATTAAAAAAAAAGTACACACTGCATACCCATTGGCGTTCAATGGGTCAAGGGAGGTAACTCTCAATTATTAGGCATTAGGACAACTCCGAACTACAGCCACAACACAACAGAATGAAAATAACGCCTTTTCAATTTACTTTTTTCTTAATCACAGATAAGTCAACTGTTTCCCTGAGCTATTGCAAAATATGTTTACAGTAGCAAGATCTGAGGTGGGTTTCCTACGACAATGATATCCTTGCAAATTGGTATCAGAATTGGGACGAAGAAGCAGGCAGTATCCGGTTGTGGCAGCAGATGCAAGAACTAACTGATTGGACGTTGCGCATGACTACAACGATCACTTGACAGACGAAAAAGACGAGAGAAGAACAAGGAAACGTATTCACAGTCCTGGGAACCCACCTCTGGTATCTGACCATTTTGTCATACGAGGGCCACTGATAACGTCTTTAGCCTCCGCTACCAGGAGGACGCTAATCAAGGCCAGATTATTCAGTTCGCACCGTACGTAAGAACTACACTGGAGGATCGAGCCCAGTGCACGTCCAACAACAAACTGGTCTCCACTTGCCATAGCTACCATCAAGATCATAAGCGCGTTTGTTAGGCAAGTGGCTCGCTTCGATGGCTAGTCGAGGGCGAGCGAGATGCACCTACGGCTAATGAGCGAGAAACGTAGGCAACGCCTAGCCCTCGAGATTCTCTGCTAAGAAACGCGCCCCATTACGCGCTTCCAAAACTGAAACTAAAACAGAGGAACGCCATCGTTTTACATTCTACAAGGTTAAGATAATAGATTATGTTCAGCCATAAAAAGCAAAGGATCGTGTACAGTAAAATGACTATGAAAGGCTACATATTCTGCGCTGCCACTGAATGAACTTAAAGGGTTGTTTTAAAAGAGAAAATAACCTTTTCATTTAAAGGAAGTTCGTGAACTTTTTTGGTCGCTCTGTAACTGAAATAATGTTCTTCTTTTTATTTGCGGGGGGATATGCAACAGGAAGCCGGAGATGTTTGTTCTTATAATCTCAAATTAGTGTTTTCCGAATACCTTAGTAACCTTCAAAGATGGCTCTGAGCATGACCGCCGCAAGCTCTCTATGTCAGGTAAGTGAACTGAAGGGGTGCATACAATTGTCGAAATCGAGCCAGCCAAGGTATGAAAAGAAATGTTTTGTGGGGATGCGGCTGTCTTTCTGTAGAACGATGCAAGCACTTCCTTGTATGAGGATTGTAACTGAGTGTTGCTACTTTGCAGTGCCACTTTTTCATACTCTGACACATTCAATGTGAGGATGGATTTGGGAGTACAAATAAAGACTGATAGGCCGTAGAACATAATTCATTCACCTATCCTTGAATGTAGGAAGGAAAGGCATTATCTTCTTTAATACATATAGACTGGAGTTAAGTTGTGTGTGTGTGTGTGTGTGTGTGTGTGTGTGTGTGTGTGTGTGTGCGTGCGTGTGTGTGTGCGCGTTTCTGTGTGTGCGCGCGCGCGCGTGCGTGCGTGCGTGTGTGTGTGTGTGAATTAAAGAAGCATTAATATTTCCCATTTCATTTCTGGTAGGTTTTCACTCCGAGGAGTTTATGCGTGGATCCATTCTAATCGGCTTCATTGGATGAACAGATCTATTATTTGCTTTCGTCGGGGTTTTGTTTGTTTGTTTGTTTGTGAGTGAGTATATGTGCGCGCGCGCGCATGTGTGCGTGTGTGTGTGTGCATGTGTGTGCGTGTGTGTGTGTGTGTTTGTGTGCATGTGTGTGCATGTGTGTTTGTGCATGTGTGTGTGTGTGTTTGTGTGTGTGTGTGTGTGTGTGTGTTTTGCGATGCCTAGCTGTTAGCATGTGTCGTGTTCTATTTGCATTTAAATGCATCCTACTGTTGACACATCATTTAGTTTTATTTTCATGATGTTGATTTAGGGTAGAGCTATTTTGTGCGGGTCGGTAGTTATGAATGTGCAGTCATCAGCATGGGCAGTGGCTATGATAGGTGGTGGTTATTTATAGAGATACAGACAAGGAGAAAACAGCGCACTCCTCCGTGGCATGCACCGAAAGTGACTTCTCGACTTTAAACTATGTGTGTTCTGCCACCGAAGTAAGGGTTGGTTCAATGAAATGTAAAAGCAACTGATATTCTCAGGTTATCCATGTATATCGTGGGTGGCTAGGTCATAAGTATTGTCAGTGCAGATCTAAAGACACAAAATATAGGCCTAGGAGTTTGCCGTTATTGATGGTAGGTGTCGATAATTTGAAAGTTAAGGATATTTGGCATGAATGTTTGTGTCGAGAGTCAGATTAGTCGTCACAAACATTTTCGTACTCTTCGATGAAGCTTTTCGGTGAACTGTGCACCTGCCGCTCGAGGATTTTGCTGAATTTTGAAAGAACAGTTATTGTTTGCAGTTAGCTGTCACTGAACCACATTTCGATGGAGCTTTTATTGTAGTTTGCTTCTCATCTTTTGGGAAAAGTACATTATTTTAAAAAGTCTCCCCCGCAAAAAAAGTGGGTTGTGGTAATAAGTGACCCACCGCGTCTTCCTATGTATTCGCAAGAGGCAGATAAAAAGGAAAATCGTGGCTTGACTTTAACCACAACATTCACTTCCTGTGGGTTGGGGCTAAGAATAGACCCACTACGTCTCCCTGTACGATTCGTACGATGCGAATAAATAGGGACACTCGAGATTTGCTTTGCTTTTACTCTTAAAAGTTCTAATGATTTTCGCGACATATCCTTGCAACATCTACTCGCCTCTGTAACGACGACACAGAGCTTGGAGCCAAGGAGACCCATGTGGGCTGGGGGTCAAAATAGACCCATCGCGTATCCCTGCGCGATTCGTAAGAGGCGAATATCTAGGGACATTGTGACTTGATTTGCGCTTTCTCTGAACTGTTCTATTTTAGTGCGCAATGGCCTTGCATAGCCTACAAAGGATGACAGGTCGTAAAACTCCATCCATCCATCCATCAAACCAAGGACGCTATTCGTAAGAGGCGAATAAACTACTAGGGACATAATGACTTGTTTTTATTGTATCCAGCTTGTTTTTTGTGGTTAATGGCCCTAAATAGCCTACAAATGCGGATGGACTGTAAAACTCCATACATTCCAACCAAGGAAGCCATGCCCTCTGTATCATTGTGCCCTGATAGAGTGGAACGCTTGGAAGGAGACCTGAGGTGGGAGCAAGTATTTGTCAGTAGTGGAATAGCAGCCTCCATCATTGTTGGTGTTAATTTTCCTTAAATGTAATATGGGGTGTGCTGCGTAGCCTCCAAGGTGACTAACATTTTGGTGGAGTGTCCCCGACTTGCGCATTTACAGGGTGGGTTAAAGAGTCTTTCAGCAAAGGAATCTTTAATCGTTTCATCTATCCATCTATTCATCTATACATCCATCCATCCATCCATCCGTCCATCCATCGATCCATCCCATCCATCGATCCATCCCATCCATCCATCAATCAATCCATGCAATCAATCCATTAATCCATCCATCCACTCCATCCATCCATCCATCCATCCGTCCATCCATCCCATCCATCCCATCCATCGATCCATCCCATCTATCCATCAATCAATCCATGCAATCAATCCATTAATCCATCCATCCACTCCATCCATCCATCCATACATCTAGTCCATCACATCCAATCCATTCATCCAACAATCCGTCTATCAGTCTATCCATCCATCTAACAATCCATCTATCCATACATCCATCCATCTATCCATCCACCAATCCATCCAAAATGTATTATTCAATCCATCTATCAATCCATCCATCCATTCAGTCCATCAAATAATCCATCCAATCTATCTCATCCAGTCCATCCAATCCATCCGATCCATGCAATTCATCCATCTGATTCATCCATCCAATCCAATTTGCCGTATCCATCCATCCGATCCATCCATTCGATCCATTCATCCAATCCATCCAACCAATCCATCGATCAATCCAATCCATCCAATTCATCCATCCAATCCCTCCCTCCCTCTCTCCCATCCATCCATCCATCCATCCGATACATCCATCCATCCATCCAATGCATCCATCCATCCATCCAATCCATCATTTATCCATCTAATCAATGTATCCATCCAATTTATCCATTCATCCAATCCATCCATCCAATCCATCCATCCAATTCATCCATCTACGCATATAATCCATCCATCCATCCATCTACCCATATAATCCATTCATCTATCCAACCCATCCAATCCATCCCATCCATCCATTCCATCCCATCTCATTCATCCCATCCCATCCCATCCACCCTCTGAAACGGCAAAGTCCCTGACACTATACCACTGCCAGCTTAAAAGGGCGCTGCACATCCGGGGCGGCTAATACAGCAGGGGAGCGTAACATCTCCTTCAGCTCAAGGCAGGCCTATGTGCACCGCTCATCCCAGTAGAGCCGCCGCTCTTTCCTCAGCAGGGAGGTGAGGGACTTGCCTATCGTGGCAAAGTTGGGTCAAAACCACCGGTAACATCCAGCCATGCCAAGATACCGACGTACAGCTTGCCGATGGCTGGGCAGGAGATGTTCCCTGATTCCTGAAACCTTCTACTCCAGGGGTGACACCATCCCGAGGCCAAACACATAACCCAGGTGCTGTACTTGGGATTGGCTAAACTTTCTCTTCTCCAGGCTGACTGTGAGCTTCGCATCTCGTAGTCTCTGAAAGATTTGTAGCAGCCTCTGGAATGTTCATCCCATGACTGGCTGGCTAAAGAGACTTGAAAGTCTGGTAAACTCTGGAACAGTGTTTATTTGCAGCTGGGAGGCAGCCGGAGCAGTTTTCAGTCCAAAGGGTAAACGCTCGACCTGGTACAATCCTGTGGGGGTGCACACAGCTGATGCCCGCATGACCTTTTCACTGAATGGGATCTGATAACGTCTCTTCAGGAGGTCCAGCTTGGTCAAGTACCGAACTGAGCCAGTCCGATCCATGCAGCCGTCGATCCTAGGTAAAGGGAATGTTTCCGCCTTCACCTACTGATTGATCCTTCTTAGACCGGCAAAGTCTGAATCAACCTCCAGGCTTGGGTACCAGGATACATGGTGAGGTCCACTCGCTGATAGATGGCTCCAAAATGTCATGCTCCAAAAGGTAGGTAATTGCTTCCCCCAGGATCTTCTGTTTCTCCCGGCTCAACAGTTTTCTGACTGAGGAGGCCTTGCCCTGGTCGATGTCTAATAGCATCTTATAAGTCACTGAAGAGCTGTCAGGAAACAGACAGGCAAACTCCTACAGCAATGCCACCAGCTGTTGCTGCTGTCCTACAGGCAAGTGTTGCAGCTTCCCCGTCAGATCGCCCCCTGTGGATTGGGTGTCAGAGTAGACTCACCGCATCTCCATACATGATTCGTAAGAGGCGAATAGACAGAGACATCGTGATTTGATTTGCTTTTACTCTAAACTATTCTGGCGATTTTCGTGCTTAATGGTCATACATAGCTTACAAAAGCTGATGGGCCGTAAAACACCATCCATCCATCCATCCCTTCCATCCATCCCATCCATCCATCCATCCCATCCATCCATCCATCCATCCACCCCATCCATCCCGTCCATCCATCCATCCATCCACCCCATCCATCCCGTCCATCCATCCATCCATCCCTCCCATCCATCCATCCATCCATCCCATACATACATCCATCCCATCCATCCATCCATCCATCCCATACATCCGTCCATCCATCCATCCACCCCATCCATCCCGTCCATCCATCCATCCATCCCTCCCATCCATCCATCCATCCATCCCATACATACATCCATCCCATCCATCCATCCATCCCATCCATCCATCCATCCATCCATCCATCCACCCCATCCATCCCGTCCATCCATCCATCCATCCCTCCCATCCATCCATCCATCCATCCCATACATACATCCATCCATTCCATACATCCATCCCATACATCCATCCCATCCATCCCATACATCCATCCATCCCATACATCCATCTCATCCATCCATCCATCCATCCCATACATCCATCCATCCCATCCATCCATCCATCCATCCAATACATTCATCCATCCCACACATCCATCCATCCCATACATCCATCCCATACATCCATCCATCCCATACATCCATCTCATCCATCCCATACAACCATCCATCCCATACATCCATCCATCCCATACATCCACCCATCCGTCCCACACATCCATCCATCCCATCCATCTATCTCATCCCATCCACTCCATCCATCCCATCCCTCCATCCCCTCCATCCCTTCCATCCATCCCCTCCACCCCTCCCTCCCTTCATCCATCCATCCATCCCATCCATTCATCCATTCATCCATCGCATTCATCCCATCCCTCATTCCCTCTCTCCCTCCCTCCCTCCATCTATCCATCAATACCATCCATCCATCCCATCCATACATCCATCCCATACATCCATCCCATACATCCATCCCATCCATTCCTTCCCATCCATCCATCCCATCCATCCATCCCATCCATTCCGTAGATCCATCCATCCCATCCATCCATCCATCTCATCCATTCCATCCATCCATCCCATCCGTCCAATACATCCATCCCATCCATCCATCCCATCCATCCATCCCATCCATCCATCGATCCATCCCATCCATCCATCCATCCCATCCATCCCATACATCCATTCCATTCCATCCATCCATCCCATCCATTCATCGATCCATCCATCCCATCCATCCATTCCATGCATCCATCCCATCCATCCATCCCATACATCCATCCCATCCCATCCCATCCATCCATCCATCCATCCATCCATCAATCCCATCCATTTGCATAGACCTACCGCGTCTTTCTACGCAACATGACAGAGGCGAATAAATAGGGACATCGTGACTTGAGCTTGCTCTAAACTGTTCTAGTGATATTTCGTGCTCAGTAGCCTTACTTAGGCTACAAAGGCTGATAGGCTGTAAAACTTCACTTTCAATACAATATATATTTATTGCTTTTTTCCATGAGAATTTAGGCTGTTTCAGACAGGTCAGTATAAAAGAGGCTTCATGTACGTAGTGCAACCACAGGAATATCTTATTTACAAACCGGCAAGTAGAATAATATCTTATTAACAAGCCAACAAACAACCCATTCTCTTTCCCTGTGGGTTGGGGCTTCAGCATGGATCCACGGCATCTTCCTATCCGATTCGTCAAAGGCGAATACATAGGGACATCGTGTCTTGATTCACGCTTACTCTAAACTGTTCTTATTTTCTTGCTTAATTGCCTAACATAGTCTATCAAGGCTGTTAGGTCATAAAACTCCATCCATACATCCACCCCCTCCTTCGTTTTCTTTCTATCTTTCCCTTATACGCCTTTGAGTCATACAATGTCTTTGTTTTTCTATATTTCTCCATTTTACTCTTTTAAGGTAATCTCTTAATTCAACGTTTTTATCTCAATGATTTCCGTCATGACCTTGTATGACCTACACGGCTGATGGGCCCTTGGGCAGCTTCCGCCCATCCATCCCTATGGAGAGGTAAGTGACTAGGGGGGTCGAGACTGAAATCTTGCTCCAACAGCTCACGTGATTTTTCATGATCGGAGGTCTTAACATCGCCCATAAGGCTGATGGGCAGTGGAACTCAAACATATGTCATGGTTCTAAGTGTGCTTAAATTAATGTAACAGTTAAGTGAATTGTACAAGAATCCACTGTTACGAAGTATGTTTTTTACCCTGATAAAAGTTGGTGTTTGTTTTTACCGTTCTTGTTATTACCGTTCTGGCCTTATGCAGCCTACAAGGCTGTTAGGCCCTTAAGCCTGTTCTTAACTGAGAAAGAAATATTGGCTAATATTCACCAAGTCTTGGCAAATTACTTATTGGCAACCATTCTGCAAAAATTAGGCAACTATTGCACCAAGTCTTGGCAAATCTTTATCTTCTTAATAGCTAGACGAAACCAAGCCAAGATCTCGAAAACTAAGGACATTTGCAATAAGGCATCGATTGGCACCATGCCCATACTGTAAGTGTGCAATGGCTGTGAATGTAAACGAAGCGACAGATTTTTCCGCCATTGTGCTCTAAGGGGATCTCACGAATATATCGCGCCAGTATCTATTACTATTACCTGTAGAACCAATATGACAAGTCCCGGCAAATATTTGCCAAGTCCTGACGAAAATCAATTAAGAACTGGAACACTTGACCAAATATTCAGGGAATATATCTCAAGACCCGGCAAATGTTGACCAAATACTTGACATCAGTTAAGAACCGGCTTTAGGCTCCATCCATCCCTCATACGCCTCAACTGATTTGAAGTACGAATTGCTATTGGAATTAACGAGTGTTTAATTCGGGTAGTTCTCATCTTATAGTTCTACATGTACAGGCATCTTTCGAATGGCAACGGGTGAAAGAGATGCGACAGTGAATGAGTTAGTGAACTTTCTTTCTCTCAACATGCAAGGCGACCAATTTCTCAACAAGGACAGTGTGTTGCCTATGATTCTACACTAGTCACAATACGTTAAGGGTCACTCTTGAAATTCCGTCATTCAGCGCCTCACTCTCAACCGTCTGGCAACTTCTCTTTGAGAAACACCATCCTGGGCCCAACCCAGGGCTCGGCCACGATCAACAGTCGTCAGCTTTCTTCTTGCGACCATGTCTTTCTCTGCAGTGATTTGGTAACATTTTCGTTTCCCTTTTTATCCAACTACCGTTGAAAACTGTTCATGGGACATTGGTCGGGCACGTGCATTTTGTTTTTTATTTCAACAGCCATGTGTTACAAATGTAACGGGTCAGCGATTTGCATGCTTTTCCCCCAAAACGGCTTCGTTGTACCGCACGTGAACGCTTTTTCAACAAAGGGTAACGCGCTAAAGGCTCCTTCACACTGCAGAATAATGTCATACGCAACCACTGTCAAGCTTTTGTCTGGTAACTCCTTTTTTCAGTTAGCATTGCAAAAAATTGTAATTTCATAAAATTTCAAGAGTGACCCTTAACTTATTGTGACTAGTGTAGCTGACCTCTTCCGCACTCGTTGAAGCCGTTTCAGGTCTGCTTTAGTGATTCCAAGGCCCATATACAGATTCCATGTCAGCACTCTGGGGACCGCTGTCTGGTGGAACACAGACAGGATGCTGCTCTGGATTCCGAACTGGCGTTGTACCATGCCTTGGGCTCTGAGCACTTTTTTCTTTTCATCGTCAATTAGTTTTTATCACTGTTCTCCCAGGAATGCGTGCGGGATGCATCTCAAAATAAACTCGGTTGCCATTACAGTGAAAATAATCGTGTGCGTTTAGGAGAGATTTACCATCATGGTGACAATAACGCTATAATGAAAGCACCTACCATCATCGTTGTCATCATCACTATCACCGCATCATCATTATCAAATAATCGTCATCCATTCTCTTATTCTTTCTCTTTCTCCAAAACTTCTCTTCTCCTCCTTACTGCCCTACTTCTCCAACATTGTTCTTTTTTCTTCTCCTCTTCCTCGTCTTCCCCCATCCCCTGTGGGTTGGGTAAGAATTGTTCCACCGAATCTCCTTACGCGATTCGTAAGGGACGATTAATTAAGGATATCGTGATTTGACTTTCTCTTATTCTAAAATGCTCTAATGATTGTTCGTGTCCAATGACCTTAAACAGCCTACAATGGCTGTTAGGTGGTAAAACAGCAGCCACACTTCAAATTTAGTATTGAATGAAAAGTCTTTATTTTACTTTACAAACCAAAAGCAATTAGGCTTGGTGAATGCCGTAAGTCTTTCAATGAATTACATTATTTTCCATGTGGTGGTGGTAGTGGTGGTGGTGCTGATAGTGGTGCTGATGGTGGTGGTGGTGATGACGACGACGACGACGACGATGATGATGATAATGAAGTTTTACAGAATATCAGCCTTTGTAGGCTAATAAGGCTATTGATTAGGAACATCGCCAGAGTAAGTTAGAGTAGGACCTATCATGCCATGGTTTCCCTAGTTAGATATTTTGCCTCTTACAAATCACGTAGGTAAACACGGGGGGTCTATTCACACTCCCAACCCACAGAGGAATTACATATTCTAAATTGGTTTGCACTCATGCTGGTGTGCGTGTTTGGGAAGGAACTGGAAAGGGGAGCGAGGGTTGTTGCGGTTCCTTTGTTCTCTCGTTCTCTTACTTGTGTGCCCCCTGTGGGTTGGGGCTAGGAATAGACCCACTGATTTTTCCTTCGCGATTCGTAAATGACAAATAACTAAGGAAATCGAAACGTGACATGCTCTTACTTCAAACTGCTCTTGCGATTTTCGTGGTCAATGGTCTTATGTAGCCTACGAAGGCTAATTGACTGTAAAACTTCATTAATTCATTTATTCATTCTCATTCGTTCGTTCATATGTTCTTAAGGCTGGTTGGTTCTTTGCTTGATGTCTTCCTTGCTGTACATATTTCCGTCACAATGTAACATTCTAAAGTCCGCCATCACGACCAGTCGACAAGTGTGGAAGCCAGCGCACACAGTTCAACTCCGTGGCAACTCTGGTGGAAAGGGTGGTCGCGCTAACCTTTCTTTGTGAATGCTGATACAATCAAACACAGGAGAATGAGGCCGAAAACCAGCTTTGCGATAGCACCACCTGAAAAGAGAAAGATATAATATATGACCGAGCGCCAAGAAACGTATGACATGTCGTACCTGTCATAATTATCCGACAGAGACAGCCCAATACTGCTCTATCATCAGCTGGGGTCAACCGTATGCATTTTCTGCCACCATTACTCCTCTAGAATCGATTTGTAGCCGATGTACTACGCATATCAACATATAACAAAAAGGACGTTTTATCAGCCCAACTCCCTAACAACAACAAAAGTATAATGTCGTTTAGCTCAACTAAGGTTTTTCCCCAGGCGCGATGGTCTTTTCTCATATCGGCGTATCATTCATCACTGCAAAACTCCTTCTCTCGGCTGTCTTTGTGTAGTGGAATTTTCCGTGTAGCGTAGATTAGAATGCACACCCGTGGGGTAAACAGAATTCAAAGTTGGACCAATCAGAAATGCCGTACTTAAGCTTGTGTAGCAATGTTTTCTAACTTTGCGTCTCATTGCAATATCAATTCAAACTATTGTAACTTCAATGTTTTCTAGATACAACCATGACGTTGGTACCGCACCATTGGAGTGCTTCAACTCCCAACTTTAAAATGATACCAATAACTCCAAAATGGTCAAAACCCAACTTATAGTCTGTTTTGTGATTAGTCACATTGATTTTCTTTACAATACTTACCCACACACTGTAGAAAGTAAAGCAAAAGACACACGCACGCACACACACACACACACACACACACGCACGGACGCACGCACACACACACACACACACACACGCACATGCACACACACACACACACACACACACACACACACACACACACACATACAAACAGAAAGACACAGACAGACGGATAGACAGACAGACCCGTAATCCTACATACAGACACGCAGACACACAGTCAGAGACAGACTCCATTCGTGAGTGAGTGCGACAAAGCCTTCACCGCAGCGATGTGATGCTAAACTGTAAATGTGGCAATGTGCTGACTTACAGATATCGCCGAGGCCTGTGTTTGGCTCGGGAGACCTGTCGATAAAGTTTTCCATTCCAGCACTTTGCAGCACAACGTTTTTAAAGCGAACAGGACCAGCAGCGGGCACTGTAAGAATGACAAGGCACGAGGAATTATCAGTTGAAATGCACTTTGCCGTTGAGCATTTCCCAAGCACTATACAATCGAGCGCCATCCTACCTTTGGGACTTGTAGGCAATGTGCAGTAACTCGAGTTTGACCATAAGCAAACAGCCACCGCCACCTTCCTCCGTTTTGGCAACCGACATAAAAAATAATTTCTCTAATCCAACAAAAATGCTGAGCTCCATTCCATACAATATACGTAATTCAAGCTGTTTGCATCCTTTTCTAAAGAAATGCACATATGATATATTTAGTTTGTTCACCTCAGTTGCATTATTGTTACTAAATATATATATATGTGTGTGTGTGTGTGTGAGAGAGAGAGAGAGAGAGAGAGAGAGAGAGAGAGAGAGAGAGGAATTGATTGATTGATTGACTTTATTTCGGCCGACGACCCATTGTTGATTACATTATATACATGACTGTGTAAAATATCTTGCATTTTCTTACGTAATCAAATTATGTGTAAAATGTAATATGTGTGTACACGTTATGGATGTTAGAATTTACGTAATATGCAAGTTTCACAACTAATAGCTGTACTTCACAAATATCTTTAGAATTTTTCCAGCATAAACTTTCTCATACAAGGATCTATACAGTGTTTTGTCTTTATAAATCAGTGGATTAGAAATAGGGGTTGTTAAGCATCTCTTAAATATGTACAGCAGTTGATTTCTAATTTGTATAAAAAAATAAGTTAGTCTTTGTCTTGCATGTGTACGTTTTACCACACCTATATCACCTTTTTTCCACACATACATATACTCGCGTATTGGGTTTTTAGGTAAAATTTTTATCAAAATAATGTTCAGTGTCAATTAATTAATTCAGTAGCTTCTTCTACCACATGGTTGCGTAGTTTCAGAGAGTAAAAGATGAACATAGCTACGTCCCTTGTTTTACATACACCATGGCCATTGACCATATATTTCATTGTTGAATGGACAGTCATTTGAGTATACTTTGTTATGTATTTATTTCTAATTTCGTCATATTTATAGCATTTGAACAGGCAATGTTCTTCATTTTCAGTTTCATTTGGGCAAAATGGAAACCTGGTATCAGACACTTGGACATTATAGTATCGTTTATTTATATTTAGCTCATTTATTCCCAATCTAAATCTGATAAATACATCCCTGAAATCTTTAATAGTTATATCATCGAGATCATTCTCAGCTATAAGTTTGTCTTTATAGGACCTGTAGATAGAGAATCGTTGACTGCTGCGATGTTTGGCACACCATTCCTGATAGAAGCAGTCTTGGAGTCTTTGTTTTAGAGATCGAAGGAAGGTTACCCCGCCTGCGGTTCCACCGTTCTGCCACACAAAACCATAGCCACATTTGTTTAAACATTCTTTTACAGCGTTAGGCCAGTTGAATCTTTCTGGTATGTTTGATTTCAGTAGCATGAGATAGGCCTGTTTGGGTAACCTGTCAATAGGCATAGCGCTGAGTCTCAACCAGAATTTGATTGCTTTCATAGTACTATTTACAGACAATGAGTATCTTCCCACTTCTCCATACATCATACTATTTGGAGATCTAGCTTCTACGTTTAAAAATCTTTTACAATCGAAGATGTGCGTCTTTTCCACACTATCTTGTCTATGTAGACCCCAAATTTCTGCATCTTATAATAATGTGGTTGTATTTGAGCATCAAATAACCTTAAATAAACCTTCGTGTTCATGCTACGGAGACGCCACATTGTTCTCAGGAGTTGCACAATCTTCTGTTTGGCCCTTACTGCTTGATTCTCGAGAGCCCTCTTTATGGACAGTTTTGTCGTGAATACAAATCCCAGGTATTTGTAAGCATTCACAACTTCAAGTTTCTTCCCATCTAGCTGCCATCTTTCCCCTTGTGCTAGGTGTCCCCCTCGACAAAAACCATTATTTTAGTTTTATTAGTATTTACAGTAAGACCAAGCTCTATAGATATGTACTGCAGATTATTAATTTGGCACTGGAGTCCTGCTGGTGTGGTCGACAGCAGCACAATGTCATCAGCAAATATAAGCAAGAATAATTCTGTCAAACCAGAGACCATCTGCACCCCATGTCTTCCATGCGTCCTCACATAATCTGCTACATTATCGATGAAAAGAGAAAACAATTGTCGCGCTCTCGATTCCGTCTTGCTTCACGCCGGCGGAGCACTCAAAGAAATCGGACATAGTCCATTTCCATCGAACACACGCTTGTACTTCAGCATACATTGCTATCATTATTATTATTATTATTATTATTATTATTATTATTATAAATCACTCTTATACCGCGCGTCACTCCCACTCAGTGAGACTCAAAGCGCTTCAGCCGATGTCGAGGCTGCCTCTCAGTGTGTAGTGTCTCAAGTCAATGAGACCAGTGTCCTGCTGCCAAGGGCGCTGGCACACTGTTTTCCACAAAGGAGAAATTGTGCGTGCTGGGTGTTTTTACTGTGGCCGACACCCACCCGTCGAGGACATGAGCGTCAGGATCTTTATAGTGCGTGATTTTGATGTTGTGAATGCGTATCACACACTAGACCTCGGTTTATTAAGGTCTCATCCGAAGGACCTGGGGAGAGGCCCTGAGGAGGGCCGTTTGGTAGCCCTAAAGAGGGCCATTTGGTACCCGGTTTCACTCCTGGGTGGGGAGAAGCAATGGGAGTTAAGCATCTTGCTCAAGGATGCAATTCTGGGGACCGCGCAGCTTCGAACGCCGCACCCACTGGCCGCAAGCGGTTGTAGGTCCAGCGCGCTAACCACTCGGCCACTTTTGCTTTTATGAGGATGTTCCAGAGACTTGCTCGATTCACAGAATTAAAGGCTTTTTGATAACCCACAAAGGCTACGCACAATTTCCCTCTTCCCCCACCATAAACATTTTTGACAGCTATAGCATAAAGTGTAAATATGTGATCAATCGTAGAGTGATCCGCCCTAAATCCGGCTTGTTCTATATAAAACATGTTCTTATCTTCCGCTCATCTTTGCAGGCGTCTGGTCAAAACAGATGAAAATAGTTTGCTTAGAGTGTTTAGTAATGATATACCTCTGTAGCTGTATGGGTCAAATTTGTCACCTGATTTAAATATAGGCACTATAAGTGATCGACTCCAGCTTTTTGGGAAATATTGTTTTTCATACATTGTATTGAACAATTGGGTAAGAAAGGATGCAAGCTGGTCGTATGCCAGCTTTAGATAGTCTCCAGGTATTTCG
Organism: Theodoxus fluviatilis; assembly: GCA_034096865.1. NCBI lineage: Eukaryota > Metazoa > Mollusca > Gastropoda > Cycloneritida > Neritidae > Theodoxus > Theodoxus fluviatilis. Next base: position 6,132 of record JAWQFJ010002213.1, on the reverse strand, counting down.
TCAATGCCCGCTGCTTTTGCAGTACCAATCCTTCTAATCGCCATCTTAACGAGAGAGAGAGAGAGAGAGAGAGAGAGCGAGAGAGATATTTTAAAATGAAGTGCTACTGGACAACGAACAATATCGTTCTAAGTGTATGTAAACGTTGGAAACAAAAGTGTTAATAATAATAATAATAATAATAATAATAATAATAATAACAATAATAATAATAATAAGGTGTGGATTTATATAGCGCCTTACCAATGAGTTAAGACATGCTCAAGGCGCATACATACACAACCATTACAATATACAATAACAATCAATCACCTCAAACACAAATTAATAAACTTAATAACATAAGAGTCAGAGATTCCCAAGACATTCGACAAACTGATGTACAGCGTCACCGCTAAACCATGAAACTGGAGAGAGGGGGAGGAGGGACAGGAGGGGAGTAGGGGGCTTAGGCAAGCTAGTACAAAAAGAACAGTGAGGGGAGGAAGATGAAGAAACTTAGACAGGATCAGGGAACGATTTCAAGAAGAGGTGAGTTTTGAGAGCAGAGCGAAAGGTCGAGGGAGAAGTAGAGTGACGAACAGAGTATATGTAGAAAGCACAGGATCAAACACACACACACACACGAGCGCACTAACACATTACATTTGCATATTCCATCTTCATTAAAAAAATACAGGAAATGACATTCATTTGACGCTGGACGCTTTGCATAGTTATAGAGTAAACATGTGTCACAACTTTAAAGTTATGGCAATTAACCTTTCTCTCGACCTCTCGCAAGCACCTCTAGAATTCTGAATGACAAAACTGAATAGCATTATACCTCAACCTCACTACACAGGAACATGAAAATGAACCAGCATAATATTTTCCCGTCATTGATGCTTCGAACTCTTTTAATTACGTTAGGTATCAGATTTCTTGTCAAAGAAAGTGATGGCACAATTTCCCCCACTCCATTCAAGCAACTTACAGCCATGACACCTGATGACCTCATCCAAGTCACTGTCCATCCTGTAACCATGGTAACCACGCAAGCGTACAGATCTCCCGTCAGTAGTGGTCGAGCACATTTTTTCAAAAATGTCCTTGTCAAACGCAACCTAGAGAGGGGAAGAGAAAATTAATAACAGTTTACAGAAACATGTTATTCTGGAGCAGGACACTAGCTTGAAATGACAATGGGCATGGGGCGATGCCATTTTTCTATCATCCTGAGCTTCATGCTTCTTTTCTTTTTTTCTTTTTTGGGGGGAACGAATTCAGCCTCTCTGCCTATAACCAAAATAATGTAAACAAATAATATTGTTTTACCTCACAAACATATCAACATTTGAGCATAGCACGAATGCTATGTTGTGTATAGACAGTTGCACAGTTCAATCTTTCCGACTGCTTGTAATAGCATCCACGATAGCGCTGTATGATACTTTACTTTGCAATATATTCATCATGCATCTTTCCAATTTCATATTTACTGCTCGATTTCGTAAACGACTTTCCCCTGTGGGTTCGGAGTAAGAATTGACCCACCGCGTCTCCCTATGCAATTCGTAGGAGGCAAATATCTAGGGACACCGTGACTTGATTTGTGCTTAGTCTAAACTGTTCTAGTCATTTTCGTGCTTAATAGCCTTACATAGCCTACATAGACTGATAGGCAGTAAAACTCCTTTCATCCATCGTAAACTGGACCCTTTATTATCTGCATATCTGTTATTCAAAAATATTTTTGTTTTGGACAAAATTTTGTAATCTGTTTACTCATTATCATAATCTAAATGTGATCAGCAGTGGTACTCGTGGTGGTTGGTGGTGGTGGTGGTAGTGGTGGTGATGGTGGTGGTGGTGGTGGTCATGTGGTTGTGATTGAGATTTTTGTGGTAATGGTGGTGGTGCTTTTTGTGGTGATAGTGATGATGTGGTAGTGGTGACGTTGATGGCGTTTGTGGTGGGTGGTGGTGGTGGAGGAGGAGAGTGGTACTGGAGGGAGAGGGTGATGGTGGTGGTGATGGTTTTGATTATGATGGTGATGGTTTTTGTGGTGGCGATTACGGCGTTTGTGGTGGGTGGTGGTGTGTGGTGGTGGTGGTGTGTGGTGGTGGTGGTGTGTGGTGGTGGTGTGTGGTGGTGGTGATGGTGGTGGTGGTGATGGTGGTGTTGGTGTGTGGTGGTGGTGGTGGTGGTGTTGTGTGGTGGTGGTGGTGTGTGGTGGTAGTGGTGTGTGGTGTGTGGTGGTCCTTGAAGAAATTAAGCCAATTTTCAAAGACTGGGGATAATATGCTTTGAATGAATAATAAATCCGATAAAATTTACTGCATGACATTTGTGCAAGATGTCTTTGAACATGATCCAGCACACAGTACTGATTTAAAATCCTTGCTATGTCTCCTCGAAAGAGTTCACATACGGTACATTGTATATTTCCTTTGATAGAACCTCTTGCTTTGCCAACCCGTGCACTCGCAACATAATTAGATCCACGACGTTCACAAAGCGATGTTAGCTCCCTGTCACCCCACTGTAATATCAGCTCCCTGTCACCCCACTGTAATATCAGCTCCCTGTCACCCCTCTGTAATATCAGCTCCCTGTCACCCCACTGTAATATCAGCTCCCTGTCACCCCACTGTAATATCAGCTCCCTGTCACCCCACTGTAATATCAGCTCCCTGTCACCCCACTGTAATATCAGCTCCCTGTCACCCCACTGTAATATCAGCTCCCTGTCACCCCACTGTAATATCAGCTCCCTGTCACCCCACTGTAATATCAGCTCCCTGTCACCCCACTGTAATATCAGCTCCCTGTCACCCCTCTGTAATATCAGCTCCCTGTCACCCCTCTGTAATATTAGCTCCCTGTCACCTCACTGTAATATCAGCTCCCTGTCACCCCTCTGTAATATCAGCTCCCTGTCACCCCTCTGTAATATCAGCTCCCTGTCACCCCACTGTAATATCAGATACTTTACAAGAGATGTGGTATGAGATTGAGTATGCGTTCTTTCTTCCGAGCAAAAAAGCTTCTTTTTTAAGAAAGATGTAATGGAAAAATCGGCGGGCCTATGACCATGTTCTGGTAAGAAGTCCATTTTTTTTCTCAATAGGTTTCTTGAATATTGACATTCTGCGAGAAGATGCTTTAATGTTTCAACTCGTCGTTAGAATTTGCACAATTTTTTGTCTTTTTCTCTGCATCATATGTTGAAGATAATTAGTCGGTAATTTCCTATGTAAAAGTGTGTATGGGAAATTTTGTAATTTTGTATCTTCAGTAGCTTACTTTCCTTGGTAAAATATTGATTTCGTTGAATTCTGCCCTCCTTATTGTTGCTTCCCATGTAATTGAGCTGATGGCTGGTTTTCATTAGCTGTTAGGGTATTACAGAAATATTTTTAAAGGTCTTACTTTTGACATAATATTTTCTTTTGGAGAATTCTCTTGGATGTCTGCGTTTGTCGGTTCTTTTGACGTATCTATAATTTTTTTCCAGCCCTTGGGAATAATTCGTATTAATTTTGTATACAGACATTTCCGTCAATTTTATATTTTGTGTGTTATCTCTTGTACCAATTTTCTGGATCCATTTTCGTGTAATATTTCTTTTATCCACTTAACATCCGATTTATAACACTTCTAAATGAAAAATCTTTATCGTGAATTGTTGAGTTGTTCCTAAGTGATTTCTTGTAATAATGTCCAGGTCTGTAGGTATACAGCGCTTGCACAGAATTTCATTCCAGTTTTCATACATTTCCTTCCAAAAAGAAGTTGTGGTCTTCCTTATTTATGTTATATCGATGGATCCCCCTGCATATATCACTAACTGAAAATGGATTTTTTTGGTCCTACATTTTGCCACATATTCTCAGGTTGTCACATTCGTTTATTCTAAGTTTTAATGCGTTTTCAAAGCAGTTCCAATCTATCTTTCCCACTCCTCCTTCTTCCACTTTCTTTGCCATGACTTTTCTTTGGATTTTATCTTTATGCCGTTCCAGACAAGTTTAAAACATTCTTGATGTAACCTTTCCAAAAACTTTACATGAGGCCTTGGTAGATTGATGAGTAAATACGTGAGGTTGGATTATGTTAACACTTAAGTGATTATCATTCTCCCTAGTATGATCCAATTTCATTGATTCCAAATTGATTATGTGCGCTTTATTTTAATTTCTAATCCTATATAGTTTTTCTACTACTTCTCTCAGATTGATAGAGAAAAGTATACATAGAACTTTCAAAGTTCCTTCCATTCAAATTTTATGAAAATCGGAGCATAGTTTGATTCTGGATTCCGCCATTGATCCAAGCCATTTTGCTCTCTCTCTCTCTCTCTCTCTCTCTCTCTCTCTCTCTCTCTCTTTCTCTCTCTCTGTCTGTCTGTCTCTCTCTTTCTCTTTCAACGTAAACCTTTGGTCTTGATATTTTGTATAAACAATTCGAACGCACTGAGGGTTGCTCAAAGAGATGCCTTCGTTGTATCGCGAAATACATCTGTATTATCTGCATAGTGTGCGATAAACTATTCTGTACCATTCATTTGAATGCCTCTGATTCCGTCTTTTTTCTTGGTTAATCTATTTGGAAAGTCTGATCCAATGACAAAAAGGTATGGCGATATGGGTTACCTTGACGACGGAAAATAAAGTAGTCATGTTGTCATTCTGCACAATTATGGTTGCTGACTTATGTCCTAGAACATAAACCCATCTTTTCGTGTTCTTCGTAGCATTTGTGTAAAATTGCAAAAAGATCTCGTGAATGAACACCATTAAAGTTATTTGTGATCCCCACAGGCACAGAAAGTAACAGACGGTGTTTCCATGTATTCACTGAAGAACACTACAGAGCAATCATATTCTCCCCTTCAATCGAAAAAGGGGCTTCACAAAACGGTCTCCCTCACTCAAATAGTGCCAATGCCTGTGAAGTTCGTACGAACATTGCCTACAAACTTGCCTCTTTCACCTTGACTACGTTGAGGTAGCCGTGTTTCTCCAACTTCTGGTAGAGGAAGAGACGTCGATTGCCATACACCACGTACGGTCTGCCTCGGTACTGCATCACCTGGTTTAGGGCAAAAGACACGCGCTGGTCTGTGTGATTGCTTGAATAGCACTGGCAGAACGACGACATTGAAGATGACGACGAAGGAACAAAAAGACAAAGAGAGAAGCACGAGTAGAATGAGAATAACGTGGCAAATGACAAGGAAGGAGAAGGAGGGAAGAGGAGGAGGAGTTTAAAAAAAAAAAAAAGGCAAAGGAGGCGGAAGAGGGAGGGGGTCGGGGGGGGGGGAGGAGGAGAGGAGGAGGAGGGAGGAGGGCGGAGGAGGAGGAGGAGGAAGGAGGAGGGAGGAGGAGGAGGAGGGGAGGAAGGAGGAGGAGGAGGAGCGATGGAGGAGGAAGAGGCTGGCGGGGGGAGGAGGAGGAGGCGGAAGGGGGGTGGAGAGGAGGGGGGGAGGAGGCGGGGGGGGGGGAGGAGAGGGAGGGGAAACAGGGGGTCGTAGGGAGCATGGGGAAAAAGAGAACCGGAAAACCAGGGGTGAGGGGGGAGGAGAAGGGAGGTGGGGGCGGGAGAAGGGAGGAGGGAGAAGGAGGAAGAGGGGGCAGAGAGAAGGAGAGGGAGGAGGAGGAGGAGGAGGAGGAGGAGGAGGAGGAAGGAGGGAGGAGGAGAGAGGAGGAGGAGGAGGAGGAGGGGGGGAGGAGGAAGGAGGAGAGGAGGGAGGAGGAGGAGGAGGAGAGAGGAGGAGGAGGAGAGGAGGGGAGGAGGAGGGGAGGAGAAGAGGAGAAGAGGAGGGGAGGAGAGGAGGAGGAGGAGGAGGAGGAAGGGAGGAGAAGGAGGGAGGAGGGAGAGAGGAGGAGGGAGGAGGAGGGATGGAGGAGGAGGAGGAGGAGGAGGAGGAGGAGGGAGGAGAAGGAGGAGGAGGACGAGGAGGAGGAGGAGGAGGAAGGAGGAGAGAGGTGGAGGACGAGAAGGCGAGAGGAGGAGAAGGAGGAGGAGGAGGAGAGGAGGAGGAGGAGAGAAGGAGGAGGAGGAGAAGGGAAGGAGGAGGAGGAGGAGGAGAGAGGAGGAGGAGAGGAGGAGGAGGAGGAGAGGAAGAGGAGGAGGAGGAAGGAGGAG
>JAWQFJ010002212.1:32371-38065 GCA_034096865.1 Theodoxus fluviatilis | reverse complement strand
CAACGCAAGAGCTCTTATCAATCAAATAATTTCAGGGGAAGGCATTAAAAGGTTGTGACAAAACAAATAAAAAAACATCGTAAAGACATTAGGCATGAAAACATTAGACAGAGCAGGATTCCCTGGGGCTGTCTGTAAATTATTGCCTGCAGCCTCACCTGGGAATTGGATCAATAAAACCAATTAATACCAGCTCTTTGGTGGGCCAATAAAATATTGATTGTTGCCATGGTCACTAACAGCTTTCAGGTATAGGCATAACCTGAACCTCTTTATAATGCAGAACCTAACTCCCATGCAGGAAATGTGCATATCAGCAGCTCAAGATCCTACAGCTATCCTTGCAGGCTGACTAAAAATAGGTTGAAATTATTGATCGCCAGGTTAACTGGCAAAGCTTGCTGCACGGCTGGCATGCTGACTCCCTCCCTCCTTTCCTTGCTCCCTCACTCCCTCACTTGGCTAAAAAATACAACAGTCGGCCAATTAAATTAAAAAAGTTAACTGTTGGCCAATTAAAAGTGTTAATTAATGAGGTCAAACGGCCAACTCTATAACTACTAGCAAGGTCTGCCAAGATAACTAATGGCAAAAGAATAGGTTTCCCACACTGACCAATGAGCTTGCAATCTCGAGTGCAGATCTTGTCTGGACCAGTGGTACTGGTGGGATTTGTTGCTCAGAGGTTAATAGATAATCTCCACTTCATCCATACTAATTATCAAGGTATATCTGATTTTTATAAATATTATTTTAGGTCTGACTAGCTTCAATGCAAATAAGAATATCTACTGGGGATTAAAATTTCTCCACACATAACATGCAAACACACACACAGGCACACACACACAGACACACACACACACACACACACACACACACACACACACACACACACTATTGCATGCACGCTGCACATAGAGACTTATCCAAAAACCATATGGAAATCATAGGTCACCGTATTAATCACCTCGTACAATGTCCAAAGTGTAAAGCCATGTGAGACATGAAGACATATCAACGTTGCGCTACAAACCCACAGACAGTATTCTAACATTTTCTACAATGCTTGCTTAATTTGGGTGCTGTGCTTTATAACTGATCCATCATGTTTCTTTGGCGATTGAAAGAAATGTATATTATGGTTTAAGAAGCACACTGTCAAGCAGGACCAGGGGCTGAAGATGAAGAAGCAGCATTCGGAGGCTGGACAACTGACCACAACAACCTCTAACAAGAAGGGCAAAGCCCATACAACTCACATGCTTGGCCTTGACCTTTACATGACCTTGACCTTCGGGTGACCCTCAAGGTCAAGGTCAAACAACTACACCTAGCAATGACATCATACACTACGAAATGCTTTACACTTTTTTCCTACAAAAATACCTGTGGCCTTGACCCAAGGCCAAGGTCATCCAAGGTCATGCAACACAAAGCTGTTAATTCAAGACATAGGAAGCACAATGGTGCTTATTGGCACTTTCTACCATGAGATATGGTCACTTTTAGTGGTTCACAACCCCATTTTGGTCACATTTCATAATGGTCAAAGTGACCTTGACCTTGACGATATGTGACCAAATGTGTCTCATGATGAAAGTATAACATGTGCCCCACATAATTATTAAGCTTGAAACAGTTATCTTTCATAGTTCAGGGTCAAGGTCACTTCAAAATATGTATACAATCCAACTTTGAAGAGCTCCTGTGACCTTGACCTTAAAGCAAGGTCAACCAATCTGGTATCAAAAGATAGGACTTACTTTGCCCTATATACCATATATAGGTGAGGTATCCAATCTGAAACACTTCAGAGAAAATTGAGAAAATGTGAAAAATTGCAGTTTTTTAGACATTTAAGGCCCCCTCGACCTTGACCTTGAAGCAAGGACAAGACACTATGTATGTTTTTTGAGGCCTTGTCATCATACACCATCATGCCACATTTGGTGTTGATAGACTTAATAGTCTCCGAGAAAATTTCAACGTTAAAGTTTTCGGACGCCCAGACGCCCGGACACTCGGAAGTCCGGACACCCGGACGGACGAAACGGGTGAGTACATAGACTCACTTTTGCTTCGCATGTGAGTCAAAAAGGCCAGGTACCAGGGTCGCCTAGGCCCTGATATGATGGGCATCGAGGGCGGCAAATCATCCTCGGGCAAAATTAATTTTGAACATTGAAAAAGGTTCCTTGGTTATCTTCCATGATTGGTAACTGACCATGTAGCTCTCACTTCTGAGCCCTGGCAAATCGTAAAGCGTGGTATCACAGGAGACAAACTTAGTCTGTTATGTTATTTTCGTATGTTTTTTATATTGGAAAAATTTCCCCCTCAGAAATTAAAAGAGAAAACATTTTAGTACATTTGTGGACCCTTGAAAAATTCTCCAGCATGGCAGTAGCAGGGCAAGGAGAAGGTTTATGGAAAGGATGGAAAGAAACGGAAGGCAAGTCCGAAAGCAAAGTTTTGAACAAAAATAGTAGACGAAGACCTGAAAGAACAGTGTTGCATACAATTTTGAATGGGAAGAAATCTCAACACAATTTTGCAGTGAAAGAATCAGACAAACACTTACTCAGCACCATTACTTCGCATATATACAATATGCAATCCCTGCAAGGGGATTCGAGCGCGATGATGATCTTTTTGCCACGAACAGGACAGTCGAACCAGTGAATCCCTTCTTCGTCCTCATGTGTGCTATTGACAGTGGCACAAAGTACTTCTTCACCGCCTTCGTTGATTGTTTTGATTTTGGCGCCGAGGAAGGTATGAAAGACTGGGAAGAAAGAGTTTCATCAAAAACACATGGGCGATTATTGTTGCTTGCACAGACAAATATATCATATTTATATTTATCATATCCATCAAACATTATATTGTCTCACATACAACGTGAACTGTCTATATACCGCTTTAACAGCCGGGAATGATGTAGTCTCTGTCGTGTCAGGTACAGCTGCGTTAGAGCTTGCATGGCAAGCCAAAGACAGCACCTCTGTGCGACAGGGAAGCTTCCAATGGGCTCATGCCAACAGTCAATGTTATATCACGCAAATGCCAAGCTCAGCTGAGCGCTGATTATTTCTTGCAAACTTTTGTGGATAATGTGGATGGCTGGATGATGATGTGGATGGATTGATGAATATTGTGGATGCATGCATGAATAACGTGGATGGATGGATGAATAATGTGGATGGGTGGCTGGCTGATGTGGATGGATGTATAGATGGCTGATGTGGATAGATTGATGGATGACGTGGATGGATTTATGGATAATGTGGATGGATGGATGGATGATGCGGATGGATGGATGGATGATGTGATGGACTGATGGATGGTGCTGATGGATGGATGGATGGTGTTGATGGATGGATGATGCTGATGGATGGATGGATGGATGATGTGGATGGATGGATGGATGATGTGGATGGATGGATGGATGATGTGGATGGATGGATTGAGCCATTGAGATCGTGGACTGTTTCAAGTTCCTCGGCACGCTCATCTCCTCCGACCTCAGTTGGGGCAACAACATTGACGGCATCCATAAGAGTGCCCAGCAGCGGCTGTACTTCCTGAGGCAGCTCAAGAAGTTTGGACTGTTTCCGGAGATCATGCTCCAGTTCTACCGTGCTGTGGTGGAAAGTGTTCTTACCTTCTCCATCTGTGTGTGGTTCGGAGGGGCCACTCAACAGCAGAAAGACAAGCTGGAGCGTGTCGTGCACGCTGCTGGCAGGATCATTGGCCGTGATCTGCCCTCCCTAGCCTCTATCTACGCCCAGCGCATAGTGCGCAAGTCCCGTAAGATTGTGGCGGACCCCTCCCACCCTGCTTGTTCCCTCTTCCAGCTCCTTCCCTCTGGCCGTCGTTTCAGGTCCCTCAAAAGGCGCACATGCCGTTTTCAGAACTCGTTCTTCCCCACGGCGGTGACGGAGCTCAACGCTGTCCAGAACCTCCCCAGGCAGCTTTGCCGCCGCTGATCCTGTCGGCGGTGCGCACACACTTCTCCACATCTATGACAGTGCCACTTTCTCTTTTGTGCTTCCTCTGGGCTATATGGACTGCTACTGAGTGTGGTTGGGGGTGGGGGGAGGGGTGGGGGAGGGGGTGGGGGTGGGGAAGGGTTGGTCTTCTTGTAGCTTTCACTTGCGCAGGGTTGTTTTTTGTATTGTTCTACTGTATTCTTTTGTGGGGTGACGGGGGGTGGGGTGGGGGTGGGGGTGGGTGGGGGGTACGTCTTAGTGGTCTTGTCTCTGTTCATATGTATTATTTATTGCCACTTAAAAGGGGGGTGGGTGGGTGGGTGTATCATCTTAGTTTGTTCCTCTTTTGTCAACAGTTCTTAAATAGTAACTTTAACTGTTCATTGTATATTGCCCCATTTACCAGTTAACCCTTTTGGTTTCAGGTGTAGTCTTATCTCTTGTCTGTGTGCAGCTTCGTGTGTGTCGTGAGTGAGGCACATCAGGAAATGTCCATGTTTTTTGCATAAACGGCGTGTTAGGGTGTGTAAGCGATGCGTGTGTTTGGCTTTTTGTTTTGTTTCTTTTAGCCTTCATCACTTAGTTTTCCTCGTGCTCGTTTTTTAAATGATGTCACTTGGCGCAATAAATTACTGTGTACTGTGTACTGTGTACTGGATGGATGATGTGGATGGATAGATGGATGGTGCTGATGGATGGATGGATGGTGTTGATGGATGGATGGTGCTGATGGATGGATGGATGATGTGATGGATGGATGATGTAGATGGATGGATGGATGATGTGGATGGAAAGATGGTGTGGATGGATGGAAATATGGTGTGGATGGATGGATGATGTGGATGGATGGATGATGTGGATGGATGGATGATGTGGATTGCTGGATGATGTGGATGGATGGATGATGTGGATGGATGGATGATGTGGATAAATGGAAAGATGGTGTGGATGGATGGATGATGTGGATGGATGGATGATGTGGATGGATGATGTGGATGGATGGATGATGTGGATGGATGGATGATGTGGATGGATGGATGATGTGGATGGATGGAAAGATGGTACTGATGGATGGATGGATGGTGTTCATGGATGGATGGATGATGTGGATGGATGGATGATGTGGATGGATGGAAAGATGGTGTGGATGGATGGATGATGTGTATGGATGGATGGATGATGTGGATGGATGGATGGATGGTGTGGATGGATGGATGATGTGGATGGATGGATGATGGTGTGGATGGATGGATGATGTTGATGGATGGATGATGTAGATGGATGGATGATGTGGATGGATGGATGATGTGGATGGATGGATGATGTGGATGGATGGATGATGTGGATGGATGGATGGATGATGTGGATGGATGGATGATGTGGATGGATGGATGATGTGGATGGATGGATGATGTGGATGGATGGAAAGATGGTGTGGATGGATGGATGGATGATGTGGACGGATGGATAATGTGGATGGATGGATGATGTGGATGGATGGATGGATGATATGGATGGATGGATTGGATGTGGATGGATGGATGATGTGGATGGATGGATGGATGTGGATGGATGGATGATGTGATGGATGGATGGATGATGTGGATGGATGGATGATGTGGATGGATGGATGATGTGGATGGATGGATGATGTGATGGATGGATGATGTGGATGGATGGATGATGTGGATGGATGGAA
>JAWQFJ010002212.1:19871-29871 GCA_034096865.1 Theodoxus fluviatilis | reverse complement strand
TCTGCTCAACTCCAAAGTCTGCTCAGCAGTTCGATCAAACAAAGACATACTGAACAGATGGATGGACACACAGGCTGAAAAAGTCTGGGATCTCTCTTTATATTCAAAACAATTAGCCTCATAGCAACAGAATATAGGTTAAATCACTTACCGACTCCCATCAGTCGATACATGAATCATCGAAGTGTGAACTCCAGCAGCTCGTCAAACAGTGTGAAGGCAGTTAGACCACAGGTTCCGGCCAGAAAGCATTTACTGGTGAGAGTATAACCATAAATTCATGCCACCAGCCCTGAGCCACAGGAATCCTTTTCGCTGCGTTTATACTAGTTCCAAAAATTGCGTATACATGTGTCGCACGTGCTCACAGCATTTTGCAACTTTTAGACGACTTTTGCGCTAAAAGTAGTTCTCAAATGATTTCCTGAAAATCTCATAGATTAGTTTTATTAAAACACCAAATTTGTGTTTATCTATCAAGATAAATAATTAGAGTGAACTAGAATCGTCTCTTTTTACTCTCGATGGTCTTTTGATCATGTTGAGTTTTGATTGGTAAAATCATTGAAATGTGGAGCCGAAGTCACGTGACCAACCTGTTGCTGAGACTATTCACTAGTCTCAGCCACACTGATGGCACAGAGGGATGTGGGCTCCAAACGCACTAGGAGCAGTTCCTCCACATCATACAGCTACTCACAAAAAGAAACACTTAAATTAAGGTCGCCGGTGCTTATTAGGATCATGATTAAAATAATGATGTCCTTTATTATCAGCATCCATCTACAAGCCGCTTATGTTGATTAATGCAACACCTATGCAGAACAAACAAAGTACACGTGAATTAAATCGATGAAAATCAACAAAAACAGCAAGGGGTAGACTTCATAATTTATTCATTCGTTTGTTTGTTTATTAATTCATGTCACATTTGAAAAGGCACTGACCAGTGCCGTCACCATTAGCTTCAGCCTATGTACACCCCCCTGTACACCCACAAAGACTACCACAGCCCCCACCCACCCAGGCATGGCAAGGGAGAACAGTGCAAGCTCCTCATGGCTATACTACACTCTTGAAAATAGACTGCCCCTTAGCACACCTGTACAGATGAGTTCCGTGAGAGATCTTATCTCTTTTCTACAAAGGTTGCTCCAATATTGGTCATGCAGTGTTATCCCATCTCTGTCTTGGCGGTGTGAACGCGACCTTCTCTACTACCATCCCTACTTTCTCTCTGCCTAGGAAGATTTGAATTAGCATTTGGTGGAGGGAAAATGGAAGAATGTAATCTCCCTCTTCGTCAACATCCATTTCCAGAATGCCGAGTGGCTGAGAGGGCATTGTCAACTTCCAGATTACACACAACAGCTTCAGCTCATTGGAGAAGATTTCCAACATGGACATCACAGCAGAGAGATGACAATAAAATGTCACTTGTTTTCTATTTGTCTTTCCCTTCAGTGGATAACATTGCACAAGATCCTCTACCTCATCACAACTAGGAAAAAAAAATTATAGTTTGGTCACTCAAGGTACGCCTTGATAGAGCACAGATCCACCAACACTTGCCTCTCAGTCACCTATGCCTTTTCTCTTACTCTCCTGTGCTCCACATCACTGGCCAATTCTGAAGACAACCAATATTTCATCAAGCATTATTCTAACTTAGTCATGGTTTTCAACTGCAGTGAGTGTAAGCAAAGCTGTTAGGCTGGTACGAGTACTGATTTCATGTAGGAGCTTTCCTCTTTATGCCCGGGCTTCATGTGGACTTGCAATAATTGACCCTCCAGTCAGAAGGCATAGCACTGCCTCTACTGTGCAGCTTCACTCCTACATCAGGCAGGGCTTACCACCCTCCCCTGCAACGTGATCTTTTTACGTTCACCAAAACCTTCCCACCTACATCAGTGCTACTACTCTAGTATACATTGTTTTATTCTACAAGTTTTCCAGGTGAATACAGTCCTTACTCTGACACAAGCGTTACTCTGACACGCCTCAGTCATAATTTTTCCACCAGTTTTTCCATGAAACAAGGGACAATCAATGCCATGTTGTCAAATTTTTCAAAGGGTTTTCTTGTCTCCAAAGAAACAAATTCAGTGGCTGAAGTATTGTCTCTACTTCTCCTCCTACCCCTAGACGACTAATGCAAATGTGGTAGTGATGAGTTTTCTCTAGGTGCATCACATTCTCCATGTACATCACAAGAAACAAACATCCAGCTATTTGGCAAAAATCAATTGCAAAAGGTATACAGCATTTTTACACAACGCAAACAACAACATCAACAAAAGATATGGTATGTTACAGCTTTCAACATCCGTCGTATGACTGAGTCAACAGTGGGTGTTGTGAGAGAGGAAGCATGCAAACTGTCATTTCATTTTCGCCTCAGACATGTGCTTGCAACAACAATGTCGAGGACGATGAGAACAATGCTTCTTTCCATATACTTTCCCCCCCAGACGACACACAGCAACACCCCATGTGCACATCACACACTCTCCTGGTAAAATTCACATCACCTCTCCTTGAAATGGAAACAAGTTTCAAGAATCAACAACAGGCCTACCTAGCATTTCACTAAAAAGAAAAAAGAAAAAAGAAAAGAGAGAGAGAGAGAGAGAGAGAGAGAGAGAGAGAGAGAGAGAGAGAGAGAGAGAGAGAGAGAGAGAGAGAGAGGGTGACAAAAGGGAGCTGATAATCCACTGCAGTACGAGAACCTATCATGAATTCATGGGAAACCACAAGGCAGAAAAACTGTGCCTCCTTCACTGTGAAAAAACATACATTTAATTCTGGCTGTCCAGTGGATTAGCCTACAATTTTAGGCAAGCATGATTACTTCATCTCTACCTACTGACAGCAAATGGAACGTTGTCTAGATGCATCGACTTCCACAAAGTGGTGCTTCAAATCTAAGCACGCGGGGTGGATCAAGGACACATCTGCAGAGAAAGTAAACCGCCCAACACAAGCTTCCTCAACACCCACACCTTGACGTTCACTCTCTCACGTTGCATTCCCAAACCACCAAAAACAAGGAATAGATGTTAGCAAGTACACACACATGCACGCACGGCTGCCTCCAACTCACATGAATATTCATTCCCACGGCAGCCACCATGCAAATATCAACAACAGTTTCCATAATGATGGTTTCCTCCAAAGGGAATAACAGTGATGGTTATGAAGCATCTGACAACAGCATCCAAAATTTATTTCTGCAAATATTTGTAGGCGACAATGACGGAAAAAGAAAATCATAAATAAAAAAAGGTATTGCTGGAACAAATCCAGACAAATAAGCCATAAAGATGCTTCACTTCCCCTTTATTCATTGCCCCCCTCTCACAGTGCCTCCCATGTCCTTCAAATAGCTGCTTTGCAAACAAAGCAAATTCTTCTCAAGGGAGGTAATTCTCTCCAAGGGAAGTAATTTTTCCCAAGGGAGGTAATTCTTCTCAAGCGCATCAACTGCAGGTGTAGCATTTTATTTTCCCCTGACTGGATTGTCCGTCTTTCCTTTCAGAGGCTGCAACACTGAATGCATCAGCCCCAGCATGCATCCCAAAATAGAACAAACAGTCTGTCTGTGCGAGGGTGCGTCTGCTCCCTTCCCCTACACAAACTCGTACTTGTCGGTGTAGAAAATCACCTCTGATGAGAAATCAGCTGGAGAATCATCGTCGGTGTTCTGCACATCAGCAACCTGCAACAAAGAACACACTCAGATTCAGTTCTGTGATTCAAAGCGATTCATTCAACATAAAACTTTTGCATGGTCTGATGACGGACTTGTTTATGTTTCCAAGGATGCATGCATGTGTTGTCCCAGACATACACTGTTCTAGAAACACATGATACAGTGTCAGACTATGTCCATGCTTCAATTATTCCAAAAAATAATCCATCACAAGATCAGGTGCAATACTAAGGCATGACAGGCAGTGCTGATCTGACATAAAACTGAGTTAAAAAAATTACATGCAGACAAGACAAGATCCCATATATGAAACATAGTAAAATTATCCTCAGATACAGAGTGCCCATCCAACACACAATCTTGTGTTTGAACCAATGCCACATGTCAGTTGCATGAAGGCACTACTGAGCACATCGAGCATACACTTTTGACAGTTTCCACATGTTATCAGGAGAATCTTGAGTAGCACACTAAATAACACCCAGGATGTGAGAAACTGACAACTGGGACACTTTCAGTTTCAGCATTTGCGTATTCAGAAAGGCTTCCAGAGACGGGCCACACTAGTGGACTTGTCCAAGGAGAGGGGTGTGGGAAAGACAGCCAAGCTGGTGGGTTACACTAGTGGACTTGTCCAAGGAGAGGGGTGTGGGAAAGACAGCCAAGCTGGTGGGTTACACAAGAAGAGAAAATGACAGAAATCCTGGGTTAACAACAAATTGCTTGCTGTCCCAGCACTCTTCAAGTAAATGAGCATTTTCAGCATAAGGGAAATATTTATTTATGTTCAGATGAACACAGACATGCAAATGTATGGAGTCTTAATCTGGCTTCATATTTTAAACGAAACGAAAAGACAAAAGCCACACACACACACACACACACACACACACACACACACACACACACACACACCAAGCTACAAGCTTCCTCTCTCAGCCAAAGATGGGGCCGGGCAATACCTGGATATCACAGTAGGGCTTGTGCGAGATGAAGGAGGCAGTGACCGGGAAGAAGTCATCCGGGTGTCCTCGGATGGAGAACTCCATCTCGCCTTCCTCGTTGGTCTTGTCAATGAGCGGCACTTTCCACACCAGCACGTTCTTCTTGGAGTCGTACTGGTAGTCCCCATCACACTTGCCCACCACGGGGGCCCCCACCCCGGACCTGCGTAGGAAAGGCAGAACTCACCACACCTGTCATTGTCATCCTCGTCTTTGCAACGAGGTTCCTGTGGTTTTCCGAGGAACTAATTTCATAAATTTTCTATGACTTATCTGAAACTTCTTAAAAGTTTAAATGACATTCTTGTATAATAAATCTGTGAAATATTACAAACATTTTTCGCACTGCTATGGATTGAAATTCAAATCTTGATAAACTGAATGCATTGAAAGACAGGGAGGAAAAATATCAGAGGGTTTCAAAGGTGAAAAATATTGCACATAGATAAGCATGGGCTATAAAAAACTTTGGCCCATGCAGAAATTTCACAACTTTTCCATGAGTTTTCAGTTTTAGCCAAAATTTCACAACTTTTCAAGGCCCTTGAAAAATACTTAGCAAATTAAAAAACTTTTCCAGGTTTTCAAAGATTGCAGGAAGGGCATTCATAGGACTTCTTGCTTCTGCTAGGCTAGTAGTCATAGTAGGAGTAGAAATAGCGGCAGTAGTAGTAGAAGCTGAGAGCAGGCTTCTCTGCTCCCCAAAATTCTGTTTTCAGGAGACAGGCAAAGCAACTGCTCAAGATCATTTGCCCTCCTGAACGGGCCTGGGCCCGTATCCACAACGGTGATTTATCTTTTTAACACTCGATTTATCCCCTAGCCCCGCGTTATCTTGATCAGTTAGATAAGGTACGCTCGTCAGAGGATCCTAGGTTGCGCTTTGCTATATATACTGGTTTCCAGCCAAGGGAGAGCGGAACATGCAGTTGGAATTGTCTGAGTTTAGAGATAAATCGGAGTTAAAATAAATCGCCGATAAATCGCCGTTGTGAATACGGGCCCTGATGAGAAGTGGTTTCCCTCACACACTCTACCACTTATGTGCCCTCCTGAACGGGCCTGATGAGAAGTGGTTTCCCTCACACACTCTACCACTTTCCATGTCTGTGGAGTGCAGGAGATCAAGGTCGGACAACTCACGGGCAGGGGATGATGATGCTAACGTCCTCCAGTGCCAGATCGTCCTGTACCAGAGCGTACTCGATGTTGACGTCACAGCCATCGCCACTCTCCGTTGGCCAGCAGTTGACTGCAAGCACACCAAGCATGTCAACTCACAAGCACACTTCAGTACTGCGCACAGCATCAATCACAAGCACACTTCAGTATGGCACACTGTCAACTCACAAGCAGTTCAGTACTGCACACTGTCAACTCACAAGCACACTTCAGTACTGCACAGCATCAATCACAAGCACACTTCAGTACTGCACAGTGTCAACTCACAAGCACACTTCAGTACTGCACAGTGTCAACTCACAAGCACACTTCAGTACTGCACAGTGTCAACTCACAAGCACACTTCAGTATGGCACAGTGTCAACTCACAAGCACACTTCAGTACTGCACAGCATCAATCACAAGCACACGTCAGTACTGCGCACAGCATCAGCTCACAGGCACACTTCAGTATGGCACAGTGTCAACTCACAAGCACACTTCAGTATGGCACAGTGTCAACTCACAAGCACACTTCAGTATGGCACAGTGTCAACTCACAAGCACACTTCAGTACTGCGCACAGCATCAGCTCACAGGCACACTTCAGTACTGCACAGTGTCAACTCACAAGCACACTTCAGTATGGCACAGTGTCAACTCACAAACACACGTCAGTACTGCACACAGCATCAGCTCACAAACACACGTCAGTACTGCACACAGCATCAGCTCACAGGCACACTTCAGTATGGCACAGTGTCAACTCACAAGCACACGTCAGTATGGCACAGTGTCAACTCACAAGCACACTTCAGTAGGGCACAGTGTCAACTCACAAGCACACTTCAGTATGGCACAGTGTCAACTCACAAACACACGTCAGTACTGCGCACAGCATCAATCACAAGCACACTTCAGTATGGCACACTGTCAACTCACAAGCACACTTCAGTATGGCACACTGTCAACTCACAAGCACACTTCAGTACTGCGCACAGCATCAGCTCACAGGCACACTTCAGTATGGCACAGTGTCAACTCACAAACACACGTCAGTACTGCGCACAGCATCAGCTCACAGGCACACTTCAGTACTGCACAGCATCAATCACAAGCACACTTCAGTATGGCACAGTGTCAACTCACAGGCACACTTCAGTATGGCACAGTGTCAACTCACAAGCACACGTCAGTATGGCACAGTGTCAACTCACAAGCACACTTCAGTATGGCACACTGTCAACTCACAAACACACTTCAGTACTGCGCACAGCATCAGCTCACAGGCACACTTCAGTATGGCACAGTGTCAACTCACAAGCACACTTCAGTACTGCACAGTGTCAACTCACAAGCACACTTCAGTACTGCACACTGTCAACTCACAAGCACACTTCAGTATGGCACACTGTCAACTCACAAACACACTTCAGTACTGCGCACAGCATCAGCTCACAGGCACACTTCAGTATGGCACAGTGTCAACTCACAAGCACACGTCAGTATGGCACAGTGTCAACTTACAAGCACACTTCAGTACTGCACACAGCATCAACTCACAGTCACAGTTGTACACATGATTGAGTACACTGAAAACTGTACTCGGGAAATTGTACACATGATTGAGTACACTGAAAACTGTACTCAGGAAATTGTACACATGATTGAGTACACTGAAAACTGTACTCGGGAAATTGTATACATGATTGAGTACACTGATAACTGTACTCAACGTTTTCTTGAAATCTGCTTTTCGTATTTAGCCTTGTTTCTCATGCATGGTCAAATATCATGATGCAGAATTTTTTTTTGTGGTAATATCTGTAGAGCAAAACTAACAGGATTGCCCCCCCCCAATGACCTTGCAGCATGTGCCCCGACTTGCAGGGCAAGGGTTACTAAATTGGGAACACTCACTGGAGAATGGTATGCAGCCTGCATCTTGTGTCTGGAAGCGCCACTTCAGCACTCCTATCTCCTGGTGTAAGGGGAACGGCTTTTCTGGGTTCTTCAGCGCCACGCATGACGTTGCCTGGAACAACTTCTTGTCGATGTTGGGGTGCGTCTGCAGAGAGAGGGAGTCACAGTTCAACTTCAGTGGCTACCATCCAGGGGAAATGCATCTCTTTTGTCTTGCAGACGTCATGAGAGCTTGTCATAAACAAGAAGGGCAAAGCCCATACGACTCACATGCTTGACCTTGACCTTTATATGACCTTGACCTTCAGGTGACCTTCAAGGTCAAGGTCAAACAACTAAACCTACCAATGACATCATACACAAAGAAATGCTTTATACATTTTTCCTACCAAAATACATGTGACCTTGACCTAAGGTCAACGTCATCCAAGGTCATGCAACACAAAGCTGTTAATTCAAGACATAGGAAGCACAATGGTGCTTATTGGCACTTTCTACCATGAGATATAGTCACTTTTAGTGGTTCACTACCCCATTTTGGTCACATTTCATAAGGGTCAAAGTGACCTTGACCTTGATGATATGTGAACAAATGTGTCTCATGATGAAAGTATAACATGTGCCCCACATAATTATTAAGTTTGAAACAGTTATCTTCCATAGTTCAGGGTCAAGGTCACTTCAAAATATGTATACATTCCACCTTTAAAGAGCTTCCTGTGACACTTAGACCTTGAGGACAGAGTCAACCAAACTGGTATAAGACAAAAGACTTAGGGCCTTGCTTTGACCTATATACCACTTGTAGCTAAGGTCGCCATTCTCAATAACGTGGGAGAAAATTGGGAAAATGTGAAAAATGACTGTTTTTGAGACCACATTTATGGCTCCTGTGACCTTGACCTTGAACCAAGGTCAAGTCACTATGTATGTTTTTTGAGGCCTTCTCATCATACACCATCATGCCACATTTGGTGTTGATAGACTTAATAGTCTCTGATAAAAATCCAACGTTTAAGTTTTTTACGCCCGGACGGACGGACGACACGGCTGAGTACATACTCACTTTTGCTTCGCATGTGAGTAAAAAATTTCAAATGGTATCTGCAAGTGTGTCATGAATACAAAAGATCCTTGCATGATTTAAATCTGCAGATCCAGCAGAGTAAATCTTGCCCCCTGATACCCACTTCAGCTGTTTGGAGCCGCCCCTGGCTGACCTACTGGAGCAGGCCCCTGGCTGAGCTACTGTGGAGCAGGCCCCTGGCTGAGCTACTGGAGCAGGCCCCTGGCTGAGCTACTGGAGCAGGCCCCTGGCTGAGCTACTGGAGCAGGCCCCGAAAGCCCAGCAGCCAGGGGTTCCAGCTGATGAGGGGGACATTGAGCAGCTTCAGCCATATGCTACACTGCCAAAACTGGTTTCAATGCATAGAGTTACTACAAGTTGTCAGATTTCCAAAGAAATGAGTGGAACACCCTACTGCATTGCAGCATACTGGTAGGGAGAGGGGAGGACTAGCAACAGCATAGAAAGCAACATTTCCCTTCAAGAAATGCACCAGTCTGGTCTTATTCAGCTGTTTCTTTCTCTGTCTGTGTGTGTGTGTGTGTGTGCGCGCTTGTGTGTGCGCCCACACGCGCATTTGCATGCTTGCATGCATCCATCTCGGTGTATTAGCCTCCATGTGTATGCGTGTGTGCATGTCTGTTTCTGTGTATTTGCCTCTGTGTGTGCGTGTGTGTGTGAGTCTGCATGTGTGCACACGTCTGTCTAGGTATTGTGGGATGTTTCTGTTTTTGTATATGAGTGCTTGTGACTCCGAATATCAGTAATCAGTCTACATAGGCATTTGTACATCTTTCTGTCAGTCTATTGGTGTATATATATAACATGCATGGTGTGTGTTCCATATATGCAATCGCGCCCACATCTTCCATGCTCGTTTGCTTGCTGAGATAGAGTGAGTCCTAGTTCCAGGCAGTCCATGTCTTCACCTGAAGCTGGACACCATGGCTGGTCACGGTTGTTGACAAGGAGCTTGACTTTGGCGTTCTTCTCCTCGGCAATCTTGAGCTTGATCAAGCCATGCACACTCCATGTTCTTGCAGTCCGCCCTCGCGGTCCGCACTCCAGCACCACCCTCTCCTCCAGCACCCATGGATGCTGCAAGCAGGCAGTCAGGATTACAACAGTCTA
>JAWQFJ010002212.1:5674-19849 GCA_034096865.1 Theodoxus fluviatilis | reverse complement strand
CATGATTGAGTACACTGAAAACTGTACTCAACGTTTCCTTGAAATCTGCTTTTTGTACTTCAGCCTTGTTTCTCATGCATGGTCAAATATCATGATGCTGAATTTTTGTGTGTGGTAATATCTGTAGAGCAAAACTAACAGGATTGCCCCCCCCCCCCCCCCCCCCCCCCCCCAATGACCTTGCAGCATGTGCCCCGACTTGCAGGGCAAGGGTTACTAAATTGGGAACACTCACTGGAGAATGGTATGCAGCCTGCATCTTGTGTCTGGAAGCGCCACTTCAGCACTCCTATCTCCTGGTGTAAGGGGAACGGCTTTTCTGGGTTCTTCAGCGCCACGCATGACGTTGCCTGGAACAACTTCTTGTCGATGTTGGGGTGCGTCTGCAGAGAGAGGGAGTCGCAGTTCAACTTCAGTGGCTACCATCCAGGGGAAATGCATCTCTTTTGTCTTGCAGACATTATGAGAGCTCGTCATAAAAAATTTCTAATGGTATCTGCAAGTGTGTCATGAATACAAAAGATCCTTGCATGATTTAAATCTGCACTAGCGATCCAGCAAAGTAAATCTTAGACCCCTGATACCCACTTCAGCTGTTTGGAGCCGCCCCTGGCTGACCTACTGGAGCAGGCCCCTGGCTGAGCTACTGGAGCAGGCCCCTGGCTGAGCTACTGGAGCAGGCCCCTGGCTGAGCTACTGGAGCAGGCCCCGAAAGCCCAGCAGCCCCTGGCTGAGCTACTGGAGCAGGCCCCGAAAGCCCAGCAGCCAGGGGTTCCAGCTGATGAGGGGGACATTGAGCAGCTTCAGCCATATGCTACACTGCCAAAACTGGTTTCAATGCATAGAGTTACTACAAGTTGTCAGATTTCCAAAGAAATGAGTGGAACACCCTACTGCATTGCAGCATACTGGTAGGGAGAGGGGAGGACTAGCAACAGCATAGAAAGCAACATTTCCCTTCAAGAAATGCACCAGTCTGGTCTTATTCAGCTGTTTCTTTCTCTGTCTGTGTGTGTGTGTGTGTGTGTGTGTGTGTGCGCGCTTGTGTGTGCGCCCACACGCGCATTTGCATGCTTGCATGCATCCATCTCGGTGTATTAGCCTCCATGTGTATGCGTGTGTGCATGTCTGTTTCTGTGTATTTGCCTCTGTGTGTGCGTGTGTGTGTGAGTCTGCATGTGTGCACACGTCTGTCTAGGTATTGTGGGATGTTTCTGTTTTTGTATATGAGTGCTTGTGACTCCGAATATCAGTAATCAGTCTACATAGGCATTTGTACATCTTTCTGTCAGTCTATTGGTGTATATATATATACATGCATGTGTGTTCATATATGCATGCGCCCACTTCCATGCTCGTTTGCTTGTGAGATAGAGTGAGTCTGTCCAGGCATCCATGTCTCACCTGAAGCTGGACACCATGCTGGTCACGGTTGTTGACAAGGAGCTTGACTTTGGCGTTCTTCTCCTCGGCAATCTTGAGCTTGATCAAGCCATGCACCTCCATGTTCTGCAGTCCGCCCTCGCGGTCCGCACTCAGCACCACCCTCTCCTCCAGCACCACATGGATGCTGCAAGCAGGCAGTCAGGATTACAACAGTCAACACCAGTAGTAATGATGGTGATGATGATAATGATAATACAGGACATGCAATAACAGGAGGAGGAGGAAGGGAAGGGGTGGGTGGGGGGCGTTGGAGAGGAGAAAGAGGAGGAAGAGGAGAAGGAAGAGGAAAAAAGACCAGGAGGAAGAAAAAGGAGAAGGAGGAGGAAGAAAAAGGAGCAGGAGGAGGAAAAAAGAGGAGGAGAAGGAGGAGGAGGAGGAGGAGGAGGAGGAGGAGGAGGAGGAGGAGGAGGAGGAGGAGGAGGAGGAGGAGGAGGAGGAGGAGGAGGAGGAGGAGGAGGAGGAGGAAAAGGAGGAGGAGGAGGAGGAGAGCTCAGTGCATGGTTGCATTTATGCATATTCGTGCAGACCTGCCAACCCACCATCATGCCAAAGAGTAGCATCCAGAGCTTTTTGGAGTAGCATTTAAGAAATAGGCGTAGCACACACGCAGAAGAAGGAAAATGCCGATGTTTGCACTGCCGAATGGGCAATGCACTTCACAATCGCAGTGGTTTTTGTTCGACCACATCCGTATTCCTGTGCAATCGCGTTCCCAGGAAACATTTGCCGAAAAAGTGGCCCCGCGTGATCTGCTGCACTGATGGGTACATTGTGTTCCATAGGAACGATGTGAACAAACATTCTGCTAAAATGACTGATTGATCGTCCTCTGCTGCAGTCGCTGGCTTGAAATACGCAGTGAGCGGTTTGCTCGGCTTTTCCGCGGCTTTCTTCTTGTGTGTCGCAGTATGCACATGTTTCTCGATGTCAAACCGCCCGCCGTGAGCAATCGAAAAATCGGTCTGACAGTACGTGCATCTTGCGGCTGAGGAGCTATTTGCAGATCTGACCATACATGGATACTCCTTGGTGTAGTCTGCTTTAAAGTGCTGACAACTGGGTCGAGACTTTCGTGCCTTCTTTGGGGGAGTAGCAGCGAGATCGACAGCGGGCGTCTTTCGCTTCGACGCCATTTTTGCGGTCAAACAACTGCGCTTCCGGTGTTTCCAGCATTTCCGCACGGGGAGTTAAAACGCAACGCGATTGGTTGGTTACAGTACACAATTCTACGTGAAGGTCAAAAGTTAAGTTCGAGGCTGGCACGTGGGTCGCTCGCTTTTCCATAAATTGATTTTTTTAAGGTCTAAAAAATAAAATAAAAATTCACGTCATTTTTTTAAAAAGCATAGTTTTACGGAGGTCGTTTTTACGGACGAGCGTAGCAGCGTAGCAAGCATGTCGAAATCGTAGCATGCTACGCCTAAATCGTAGCACTTGGCAGGTCTGTACGTGTGTGTGTGTGTGTGTGTGTGTGTGTGTGTATGTATGTATGTGTGTGTGTGTGTGTGTGTGTGTGTGTGTGTGTGTGTGTGTGTTCTGAGCTGTGTTTCCTGAGTCTTAGTGGCTCACACATGCTTATGTTTCCGCACACAGGCACATTCTACGGTGACCACCACTACCATGCAAAGTGCATGACCTTGAGTTAGCATTGTGTAGCACAAGAAATTCAATTTTGAAACTTCAACAACGGCAGTATCCGAACACCTGATACACCAGACCTGGCAACAATTGATATTTGCCTTTTTTCTCCTCTACTGCAACAGCTGGCCACCTCGCAACACCTGGCAAACTCCTCAACCCCCCCAGGCTGACATGATGTGGCATGTGTGCAAAGCAAGCCACCATTCAAATATGTGCACAAAATCAGCTGTCCTACCTGGCACAACCATTACCCTTTGTGGGACCACTCCAGGCTTTTATGAACCAGGGCAACCATTTGTGTGTGTGCGCACACGTGTGTGTGTGTGTGTGTGTGTGTGTGTGTGTGTGTGTGTGTGTGATAATGTGCATGCCACTTCCTCAACAAGGTTGGAGGGAAGCACAAAATTACAAGGCACAAAAGGAAGATGCAGTGACAGCAGCAAATAGCAACAGAAGGAGGAAGAAGATGAGGAAGACGAGAAAAAAGACAAGAAGGGCAAAGCCCATACGACTCACATGCTTGACCTTGACCTTCATATGACCTTGACCTTCAGGTGACCTTCAAGGTCAAGGTCAAACAACTAAACCTACCAATGACATCATACACAAAGAAATGCTTTACACATTTTTCCTACCAAAATACATGTGACCTTGACCCAAGGTCAAGGTCATCCAAGGTCATGCAACACAAAGCTGTTAATTCAAGGCATAGGAAGCACAATGGTGATTATTGGCACTTTCTACCATGAGATATAGTCACTTTTAGTGGTTCACTACCCCATTTTGGTCACATTTCATAAGGGTCAAAGTGACCTTGACCTTGATGATATGTGAACAAATGTGTCTCATGATGAAAGTATAACATGTGCCCCACATAATTATTAAGTTTGAAACAGTTATCTTCCATAGTTCAGGGTCAAGGTCACTTCAAAATATGTATACAATCCAACTTTGAAGAGCTCCTGTGACCTTGACCTTGAAGCAAGGTCAACCAAACTGGTATCAAAAGATAGGGCTTGCTTTGACCTATATACCACTTGTAGCTAAGGTCGCCATTCTCAATAACGTGGGAGAAAATTGGGAAAATGTGAAAAATGACTGTTTTAGAGAGACCACATTTATGGCTCCTGTGACCTTGACCTTGAAGCAAGGTCAAGTCACTATGTATGTTTTTTGAGGCCTTGTCATCATACACCATCATGCCACATTTGGTGTTGATAGACTTAATAGTCTCCGAGAAAAATCCAACGTTTAAGTTTTTTACGCCCGGACGGACGGACGACACGGCTCAGTACATAGACTCACTTTTGCTTCGCATGTGAGTCAAAAATGGCTCTTTTAGTTGGCAAGGGTGGAACAGATTTATATCTCACTCTCACACACACACAGACACACACACACACACACACACACACACACACACACACACACACACACACACACACAGTATGATGTAGCATCAACAGCACCAAGAACAGAGAGTAGACAAAGAAGATGAGGAAAAAGAAAACAAAACTATCCAGACTCACCTCTTCTGGTTGGCAGCAGGTGTGGCAGCTTTAGCCAGAGCACTGGAGGTGGATTTCTTGGCATCAACCACTTCTGCAAGAGCCAACCATAGCCAGTGTCAACAACTATCTTCTCTGGTCACAATCCTTTCCAGCAGATTACGAGAAAAGCATGATGCTCATTCACAGTCAGGCAGGCAGGCAGAGAGAGAGAGAGAGAGAGAGAGAGAGAGAGAGAGAGAGAGAGAGAGAGAGAGAGAGAGAGAGAGAGAGAGAGAGACACAGAGAGACAGACAGACAGACAGACAGACAGGCAGGCAGGCAGGCAGGCAGCAGACAGACAAACAGACAGACCAACAGACAGACAAACAGACGCACAGACAGACAGAGACAGACAGAGACAGACAGGCAGACAGACGCACAGAGACAGACAGACAGACAGACAGACAGACAGACAGACAGACAGACAGACAGACAGACAGACAGACAGACAGACAGACAGACAGACAGACAGACAGACAGGCAGGCAGGCAGGCACACAGACAGGCAGGCAGACAGGCAGACTGAGACAGACAGACAGACAGAGACAGACAGACTGACAGACAGACAGACAGACAGAGACAGAGACACAGGGAGAGTTAGAGACATAGTGATTATTATAGAAAACTAACTATAGCAAAATAAATTATTGTGAAATCTACTTGTATTGATTCATTCTTGATTCAAGAAGCTCAAAAAGGCCATTCAGTACATGCCCTGCACTACCACCCCTGTACATGCCCTGCACTATCACACTGGTGCTACACACCTGTACATGCCCTGCACTATCACACTGGTGCTACACACCTGTACATGCCCTGCACTATCACACTGGTGCTACACACCTGTACATGCCCTGCACTATCACCCTGGCCCTACACACCTGTACATGCCCTGCACTATCACACTGGTGCTACACACCTGTACATGCCCTGCACTATCACACTGGCCCTACACACCTGTACATGCCCTGCACTATCACACTGGTGCTACACACCTGTACATGCCCTGCACTATCACACTGGCCCTACACACCTGTACATGCCCTGCACTATCACACTGGTGCTACACACCTGTACATGCCCTGCACTATCACACTGGCCCTACACACCTGTACATGCCCTGCACTATCACACTGGCCCTACACACCTGTACATGCCCTGCACTATCACACTGGTGCTACACACCTGTACATGCCCTGCACTATCACACTGGTGCTACACACCTGTACATGCCCTGCACTATCACACTGGTGCTACACACCTGTACATGCCCTGCACTATCACACTGGTGCTACACACCTGTACATGCCCTGCACTATCACACTGGCCCTACACACCTGTACATGCCCTGCACTATCACACTGGTGCTACACACCTGTACATGCCCTGCACTATCACACTGGCCCTACACACCTGTACATGCCCTGCACTATCACACTGGTGCTACACACCTGTACATGCCCTGCACTATCACCCCGGCCCTACACACCTGTACATGCCCTGCACTATCACACTGGCCCTACACACATGTACATGTCCTGCACTATCACACTGGTGCTACACGCCTGTACATGCCCTGCACTATCACACTGGCCCTACACACCTGTACATGCCCTGCACTATCACACTGGTGCTACACACCTGTACATGCCCTGCACTATCACACTGGCCCTACACACCTGTACATGCCCTGCACTATCACACTGGTGCTACACACCTGTACATGCCCTGCACTATCACACTGGCCCTACACACCTGTACATGCCCTGCACTATCACACTGGTGCTACACACCTGTACATGCCCTGCACTATCACCCTGGCCCTACACACCTGTACATGCCCTGCACTATCACACTGGTGCTACACACCTGTACATGCCCTGCACTATCACACTGGTGCTACACACCTGTACATGCCCTATACTATCACACTGGCCCTACACACCTGTACATGCCCTGCACTATCACACTGGTGCTACACACCTGTACATGCCCTGCACTATCACCCTGGTGCTACACACCTGTACATGCCCTGCACTATCACCCTGGTGCTACACACCTGTACATGCCCTGCACTATCACCCTGGTGCTACACACCTGTACATGCCCTGCACTATCACACTGGCCCTACACACCTGTACATGCCCTGCACTATCACACTGGCCCTTCACACCTGTACATGTCCTGCACTATCACACTGGCCCTACACACCTGTACATGCCCTGCACTATCACCCTGGTGCTACACACCTGTACATGCCCTGCACTATCACACTGGCCCTACACACCTGTACATGCCCTGCACTATCACACTGGCCCTACACACCTGTACATGCCCTGCACTATCACACTGGCCCTACACACCTGTACATGCCCTGCACTATCACACTGGTGCTACACACCTGTACATGCCCTGCACTATCACCCTGGTGCTACACACCTGTACATGCCCTGCACTATCACACTGGCCCTACACACCTGTACATGCCCTGCACTATCACACTGGCCCTACACACCTGTACATGCCCTGCACTATCACCCTGGTGCTACACACCTGTACATGCCCTGCACTATCACCCTGGCCCTACACACCTGTACATGCCCTGCACTATCACCCTGGCCCTACACACCTGTACATGCCCTGCACTATCACACTGGCCCTACACACCTGTACATGCCCTGCACTATCACACTGGCCCTACACACCTGTACATGCCCTGCACTATCACCCTGGCCCTACACACCTGTACATGCCCTGCACTATCACACTGGTGCTACACACCTGTACATGCCCTGCACTATCACACTGGTGCTACACACCTGTACATGCCCTGCACTATCACACTGGCCCTACACACCTGTACATGCCCTGCACTATCACACTGGTGCTACACACCTGTACATGCCCTGCACTATCACACTGGTGCTACACACCTGTACATGCCCTGCACTATCACACTGGCCCTACACACCTGTACATGCCCTGCACTATCACACTGGTGCTACACACCTGTACATGCCCTGCACTATCACACTGGTGCTACACACCTGTACATGCCCTGCACTATCACACTGGCCCTACACACCTGTACATGCCCTGCACTATCACACTGGCCCTACACACCTGTACATGCCCTGCACTATCACACTGGTGCTACACACCTGTACATGCCCTGCACTATCACACTGGTGCTACACACCTGTACATGCCCTGCACTATCACACTGGTGCTACACACCTGTACATGCCCTGCACTATCACACTGGCCCTACACACCTGTACATGCCCTGCACTATCACACTGGCCCTACACACCTGTACATGCCCTGCACTATCACACTGGTGCTACACACCTGTACATGCCCTGCACTATCACACTGGTGCTACACACCTGTACATGCCCTGCACTATCACACTGGTGCTACACACCTGTACATGCCCTGCACTATCACACTGGTGCTACACACCTGTACATGCCCTGCACTATCACACTGGCCCTACACACCTGTACATGCCCTGCACTATCACACTGGTGCTACACACCTGTACATGCCCTGCACTATCACACTGGCCCTACACACCTGTACATGCCCTGCACTATCACACTGGTGCTACACACCTGTACATGCCCTGCACTATCACACTGGCCCTACACACCTGTACATGCCCTGCACTATCACACTGGTGCTACACACCTGTACATGCCCTGCACTATCACACTGGTGCTACACACCTGTACATGCCCTGCACTATCACACTGGTGCTACACACCTGTACATGCCCTGCACTATCACACTGGCCCTACACACCTGTACATGCCCTGCACTATCACACTGGCCCTACACACCTGTACATGCCCTGCACTATCACACTGGTGCTACACACCTGTACATGCCCTGCACTATCACACTGGTGCTACACACCTGTACATGCCCTGCACTATCACACTGGCCCTACACACCTGTACATGCCCTGCACTATCACACTGGTGCTACACACCTGTACATGCCCTGCACTATCACACTGGCCCTACACACCTGTACATGCCCTGCACTATCACACTGGTGCTACACACCTGTACATGCCCTGCACTATCACACTGGTGCTACACACCTGTACATGCCCTGCACTATCACACTGGCCCTACACACCTGTACATGCCCTGCACTATCACACTGGCCCTACACACCTGTACATGCCCTGCACTATCACACTGGCCCTACACACCTGTACATGCCCTGCACTATCACACTGGCCCTACACACCTGTACATGCCCTGCACTATCACACTGGTGCTACACACCTGTACATGCCCTGCACTATCACACTGGTGCTACACACCTGTACATGCCCTGCACTATCACACTGGCCCTACACACCTGTACATGCCCTGCACTATCACACTGGCCCTACACACCTGTACATGCCCTGCACTATCACACTGGTGCTACACACCTGTACATGCCCTGCACTATCACACTGGCCCTACACACCTGTACATGCCCTGCACTATCACACTGGTGCTACACACCTGTACATGCCCTGCACTATCACACTGGCCCTACACACCTGTACATGCCCTGCACTATCACACTGGTGCTACACACCTGTACATGCCCTGCACTATCACACTGGTGCTACACACCTGTACATGCCCTGCACTATCACACTGGCCCTACACACCTGTACATGCCCTGCACTATCACACTGGCCCTACACACCTGTACATGCCCTGCACTATCACCCTGGTGCTACACACCTGTACATGCCCTGCACTATCACACTGGCCCTACACACCTGTACATGCCCTGCACTATCACACTGGCCCTACACACCTGTACATGCCCTGCACTATCACACTGGTGCTACACACCTGTACATGCCCTGCACTATCACACTGGCCCTACACACCTGTACATGCCCTGCACTATCACACTGGTGCTACACACCTGTACATGCCCTGCACTATCACACTGGTGCTACACACCTGTACATGCCCTGCACTATCACCCTGGTGCTACACACCTGTACATGCCCTGCACTATCACACTGGTGCTACACACCTGTACATGCCCTGCACTATCACACTGGTGCTACACACCTGTACATGCCCTGCACTATCACACTGGCCCTACACACCTGTACATGCCCTGCACTATCACACTGGCCCTACACACCTGTACATGCCCTGCACTATCACACTGGCCCTACACACCTGTACATGCCCTGCACTATCACACTGGTGCTACACACCTGTACATGCCCTGCACTATCACACTGGCCCTACACACCTGTACATGCCCTATACTATCACACTGGCCCTACACACCTGTACATGCCCTGCACTATCACACTGGTGCTACACACCTGTACATGCCCTGCACTATCACACTGGTGCTACACACCTGTACATGCCCTGCACTATCACACTGGCCCTACACACCTGTACATGCCCTGCACTATCACCCTGGCCCTACACACCTGTACATGCCCTGCACTATCACCCTGGTGCTACACACCTGTACATGCCCTGCACTATCACACTGGTGCTACACACCTGTACATGCCCTGCACTATCACACTGGCCCTACACACCTGTACATGCCCTGCACTATCACCCTGGCCCTACACACCTGTACATGCCCTGCACTATCACACTGGCCCTACACACCTGTACATGCCCTGCACTATCACCCTGGCCCTACACACCTGTACATGCCCTGCACTATCACACTGGTGCTACACACCTGTACATGCCCTGCACTATCACACTGGTGCTACACACCTGTACATGCCCTGCACTATCACACTGGCCCTACACACCTGTACATGCCCTGCACTATCACACTGGCCCTACACACCTGTACATGCCCTGCACTATCACACTGGTGCTACACACCTGTACATGCCCTGCACTATCACACTGGTGCTACACACCTGTACATGCCCTGCACTATCACACTGGCCCTACACACCTGTACATGCCCTGCACTATCACACTGGTGCTACACACCTGTACATGCCCTGCACTATCACACTGGTGCTACACACCTGTACATGCCCTGCACTATCACACTGGTGCTACACACCTGTACATGCCCTGCACTATCACACTGGCCCTACACACCTGTACATGCCCTGCACTATCACACTGGCCCTACACACCTGTACATGCCCTGCACTATCACCCTGGCCCTACACACCTGTCAATTTGTCAAACTCCACTAATTGAATCTTGTACATTGGGTCTACTCTAATCCCAAATACATTGCTGTCCCCACTGCGAGAGTAGTAGTTCAGACTTACTTTCTCCTTCCGACTCCAGCTGTCCTACGAATGTGTCCACGTCCTTCTTCTTGGTGCTCAGCTTCAGTGCCTTGCTGGGGCCGGATGGCTTGCTGTCTCACACACAACATAGCATGCATCAGCAACAGCTGGGCATGGCATCTCTTTCCTCTGTGTCTGTCATACAATATCTTGTGGTGACTAGGCATGGCATCTCTTTCCTCTGTGTCTGTCATACAATATCTTGTGGTGACTAGGCATGGCATCTCTTTCCTCTGTGTCTGTCATACAATATCTTGTGGAAACTAGGCATGGCATCTCTTTCCTCTGTGTCTGTCATGCAATATCTTGTGGTGACTAGGCATGGCATCTCTTTGCTCTGTGTCTGTCATACAATATCTTGTGGAAACTAGGCATGGCATCTCTTTCCTCTGTGCCTGTCATACAATATCTTGTGGTGACAACTAGGCATGGCATCTCTTTCCTCTGTGTGTCTGCCTTCCTCTCTGTCATACAATATGTTGTGGTGACAACTAGGCATAACATCTCTTTTCTACGTGTCCTCTGCCACACAACATGTGGAGGAAACAACTAGACATGGCATTTCCTTCCTGCTTGTCTGTTTCTGTCTGCCTTTCTCTCTGTCATACAACATGCAGTAATAATAACTAGGCATGAAGACTCTTTTCTGTTTGTCTTTCTGTCTGTCTCTTTATCAGTCATATAAAATGCTGTGGTAACAACTACTCAGTCTCAATATGTCTGTCAGTTTGTTGCGGTCTTTCTGTACCTAATATGTGGTCGTAACTAAGAAACAAAGGACTTCTGAAATGCCTCATGCCTTCTGTGAATAAAGCATTCTTTTACTTCACATATACAAATACACATGTGGGCACATAAACAGAAACACACACACTCACCAACACACACACACCACGTGAACACACACACACACACACATACACACCCCTCTCTCTCTCTCACTCTCACACACACACACACACACCAACACACACAAACACATGCACACAAATGTCGCATATACACATGCACACACACCCACACATGAATGCTTCACTCACACAAGCACCTGTATCCACACGTACACACCCTGTACACAAACAGGAAGATGGAAGCAGGGGTTGGACCACGTGGAATGATGAAAACAAGGGGGACGTGTATAATGAAGCAGTTGGACCAAAGTCCCCCTTGTTTTCATCATCATACACAAACAAGCACACACACAAGCACACACATACATACACACATACATACACACACACACACACAAACACATGAATGCTTCACACACACACACACACACATGCATGCACACACAAACACACACACATGCATGCACACACACACACACACACACACACACACATATGCATGCACACACACACACAGACACGCACACACACACATGCATGCACACACACACACACACACAAATGCACACACACACACACACACAAACACGCACAAAATGGATGTCTGTAAAAAACTGAGTCATCTGTACCTGGGCGCAGAGTAGGAGGGCTTGGGCGTTTCCATGGGGGAGGTGTCGATGAGAGAGGAGTCGGCCTTGTAACCCCCCATCCCCCCCATGCCCCCACCGCTGTAGGTCATGTTCCCTCGGCTGCCTCGCGCTATCTCTCGGTTGCGCTGTGTGATTTCCTTGGCTTTTCGCCTCATGTTCTCCCGCGCTTCCTTCTCCTGCGTCTGTGTGCAGAAAAAAGAGTGATGCCAAGTTTTTCTACTGAGAACAGCTGAAACTTTTCTTCGTTGGTAATGGTCAGTTAGGTCATTGTTGCATTCATTTTTCAGCTTAAAGACTTTTTTCCCTTCACACTAAGTACATAAAGCTATATCGAACAGTCTTCAATCTAAAGAGCTTTAGCTTAGTTTACTACATTGAATACATTTGCCACACATTCTTATCATCACCACCACAGCCCAGGTATGCAACAACAACAACAACAACAACCACCACATATCAACATATTTCCTGGCCATCACTCACTATACACACAAGCCCTGCAAAATTCATCATTTCTACCAATCAAAATAGTTCTCACCAAATTTCACTTTCATCGACCAACAGTTTAAAATCAACTCAACCATCTTTATTCTCCTCCTGGGTACAGCATGCTGCCTACCTGTCGGACAGCCTGGAAAACTTTCTCCTCGTGCGAGTCCATCTCGGTGAAGGTGCGGATCTGTGCCAGGTTGACGTTCTCCCTGTAGCCCAGGGCCACGATCTCGTCAAATGCAAAGATGAGGGAGAAGGACTGGTCAATGATGTCCGTCTCCTCCATGTTGCGGCAGTACTCCGGCAGCTGCAAGGAGAACCGGGGGATTCTCTAACAATCAGCCCATGCCATTCTTGATTTCACAAGATTTCATCCGAAATCCCTAAAATAGACTTTTTGAAAACGAAAGAGGGTCAAAAGAGATTAAGGGTGAGCAAAAGGCTATGTGTGCGTATGCATCTGTGTGTGTGTGTGCATCTGTGTGTGTGTGTGTGTGTGTTCATCTGTGTGTGTGAACATCTGTGTGTGTGAACATCTGTGTGTGTGTGTGTGTGTGTGTGTGTGTGTGTGTGTAAGTGTGCGTGCATGTGTGCATCTGTGTGTGTGTGTGCATCTGTGTGTGTGCATCTGTGTGTGTGTGTGTGCATCTGTATGTGTGTGTGTGTGTGTGTGTGTGCATCTGTGTATGTGTGTGTGCATCTGTGTATGTGTGTGTGTGCATCTGTGTGTGTGTGCATCTGTGTGTGTGTGTGTAAGTGTGCATGCATGTGTGCATCTGTGTGTGTGTGTGCATGTGTGCATCTGTGTGTGTTTGTGTGAAGGAGAGTGAGAGTGTGAGTGTGTGTGTGTGTGTTTGCGCGCAGGCATGCATATAGGTATGTGTGTGTGTATGTGCGTGCATATGTGTATATGGGTACGTGTGTGTGTGTGTCGTTGGTCATCCCTTGCTGCAGATCGTGACACCTGGCGGCTTGTCGTAAGCAGGGCCGTCACCTCCTTCGAGAGCACCTGTAGGGCCTCCATAGAAGAAAAGCAATACGGGAGAAAGAACGAGGCAGCTGCGACCGACCAGACCTTTCCCTGCGGCACTTGCGACTGAACCTGCCGATCCCGCATCAGACTTCTTAGCCATGAGTGGGCCTGCAAAGGACGTGGACCATGACCTTCCAGATCATCATAAACGAAGCAAAGCCATGATGATGTGTGTGTGTGTGTGTGTG
>JAWQFJ010002211.1:116223-133854 GCA_034096865.1 Theodoxus fluviatilis | reverse complement strand
GAAGTTTGATGAAATCAAACTACATTATTGATTACGCCAGTGTATGCGTTCCACACTTAGAGACCACTAGCAAGCGCTACAATGAATCAAACTGTGTAGCGTCAAGTCTGGCTAGCAAAACATCCTGTCTGAATTATACAGACCATGGAAGAAAACTTGTGACTTCCTCGGTGGAGGTGTGCGCTCTCAGGGTGCTCTCTAGTTTACAGTTCTCATCCAGCTTCTCTCTGAAGACAACGAAGGAATACAGCATTTGGTAAAACTCTCACTAGATAGAAAGGGCCCAGAAAATGTAACGACTGAAAACTCACGACGCGTTCCCTGAAGTCTTGCCGTCTTGGCTTGCATTGATTTTCTCTGGCACTGCCCGTACAGTCTTCCTTCCCGCCTCATCTAAAAAACAAATGACTGGTTCGAACAGGGAAAACAATTTTCTTCTAGAAAACTGTTTCGTGCCATTGTGCGAGGTGCAGCAGTGCAGCTTGTGCGAGCAACAAATTTGTGCTTGTCGTGTATTTTTAGCCGAGAAAATCTCATAAAAGCTCGTGATTTTTAAAACGTAGAATGTTTAAATTTGTGGTTTTGACGTAATGAAATGAAATAATTTTAAGGCATTGAAGGATATCATGTCGATACGTTTCGACTTTGAGACATGAATTTACATATTCAGAGACACGCTCTGTCAGCTTTTGACATGTTAACAACTACACACATACTGCAGCAGCAAACCTTGAAGACTGCATCCAACACAGGCCACAATAGCATCCTAAACAGTTTTCATATACCCCGCTGCGCTGTATCTTGAACATCTGCAAGTAGGAGGTGATGAACGATTTCCAACGCTGTAGAGAGCGTGGATATTCCAACCTTCATAATTTCTTCAACAGAGATACAAGAGTTAGTTGCAAGTGTGACCTAAAGACACATGGTATGAACTTTGACACTTGAAAAGATGTGGCCTAAAGACACATGGTATGAACTTTGACACTTGAAAAGGCGTGGCCTCTGACAAGGAGAACCTGTAGGCAAGAGGTTCTTCAGGGACTCAACACATCGGCAGACCACACAGGGGCAACACAGCGAGAGGACTGCAAAGCCCCGAAGGGAAAGCGCCATAGACTTCCTCTGCACAGTGCACCCTTAAGAGACTGTGGCGCTAACATAAAAAGGCTGCCACAGAAAACGGCTCTAAACTCATCTCAAACCAGAAAGTCTTGCAAGCATGCCGAGATGTGCTGCTTTGCCCTTGAATAAAAGAGAACACCTTTGAAGATGTACAAAAGGCAAGAGTACAAACTGACTCGATAATTCAGGGTAGGTGGATCCATATCAACATATCGAATCGACAATCGGCTCTAGGATGGGTAAGTCGCGAATGGGAGTTGAGAGTGGTGTTGAAGAAAGGGCAGAATCGATTGACTGTGAGGGCACCATGCTTTGGAAGGCAGGTCACAAAGAACCCCATCTGTGTCTTACGCGCCGCCCACGTCGGCCGCCATGACTGTCACCAGCAAGAACTCCCCGTCACGACCCAGCTTCCCCGGGGTCGAGACAGCAATCAATATGTCGACCCAGCCAGTTGTCTAGAGGCTCCCTTTCCCCTTAAAATGGTTTCAGTCTTCCCTTGCGAGAACCAAACAAAAGTCTCAAGAGTGGTGAGGGGGAATTTTACACTTGTATCCAGGCGCAACAAAAACGATGGGCGCCACTCGCAAACTCAGGGGAACAGTTTTATGGAAAGGAAATCGTTTCAAACGATTTTTCAGCTGAAACAGGTGTGAATTTCCATATTTATTAATTTATCGTTCTTTTATATTTCAGCTCCAGTCCCTACACCCGAAGCTCTGTAGTGTAATGAAGGCAGGTGGTGAGAAACCCTTGACAATGTAAGTTTATCTTGTGCTCTCTCTCTCTCTCTCTCTCTCTCTCTCTCTCTGTTCCTCCCTCCCTACCTCCCTCTCTCCCTCCCTCCCTCTCTCCCTCCCTCCCTCTCTCTTCTCTCTCTCTCTCTCTCTCTCTCTCTTCCTCCTTCCCTCCCTCCCTCCCTCCCTCCCTCTCTCCTTCACTCCGTCCCTCCCTCCGTCCCTCCCTCTCTCTCTCTCTCTCTCTCTCTTTCTCTCTCTCTCTCTCTCTCCCTCCCTCCCTCCCTCCCTCCGTCCCTCCCTCCGTCCCTCCCTCTCTCTCTCTCTCTCTCTCTCTCTCTCTCTCTCTTTCTCTCTCTCTCTCACTCTCTCTCTCTCTTTCTCTCTCTCTCTCTCTCTCGTGCGTGTGTATGTGTAGAAAAGCGTATTTGTCTCAGCTGTTCGATGTGATAAAGGAATATGAATGGAAACTTGTGCAATTAAATAAGTATGACGACGATGTTGTTGATAACGACGACGATGACGACATATGTGGTGGTGGTGGTGGTGGTGGTGGTGGTGGTGGTGGTGGTGATGATGATGATGATGATGATGATGATGATGATGATGATGATGATGATGATGATGATGATGATGATGATGATGATGATGATGATGCTGATGATGATGATATGACATAATGCAAGGTTGTCGAGGATATGA
This sequence comes from Theodoxus fluviatilis, assembly GCA_034096865.1. Classification (NCBI taxonomy): domain Eukaryota; kingdom Metazoa; phylum Mollusca; class Gastropoda; order Cycloneritida; family Neritidae; genus Theodoxus; species Theodoxus fluviatilis. Next base: position 131,290 of record JAWQFJ010002211.1, on the reverse strand, counting down.
CCAGAGTTTTTCGTAACCCTGCTTCATACTCGTTTTTATATACAGATACAGAGACTTATAGAAAGTCAATGCATCTAGTATTTTGGAATGAGGAAATATTAGTTCGGCTATCGGTCTCGGAAAAATGACCAAGTCAAGCAAACATGTTCACGGTGCAAACCCGTGATAATGCCTAGCGATCCTACCTACAAACAGGCCTGATGTGTGAACAGCTAGAAACCTCGCCATTTTCAATTTACTCAGTACCAGGTAGCTTCCTACTCTTGTAAAGTGCCAGAAATTTCTATGTCATTGTGGAAGATTCCAGCTATTTCGGGGATCCCTAGCGATCACGTGACGTTATTCTACGTCATTCCATTCAGATGACCTAGTTCCACCTAGCTTATTCTGCTTGTGTCTAGAAGCCTCCTGGGGGAGTATGGAAGGGTGAGAGTAAGTGTGTGTTTGTGCAGCAAGTGAGGGCAACGAGTGCAATGTGTACCTGTAAGTCCTCCAAATGAGTGAGTCTTCCAGTTTAGGACTTTGTGGGTGAAGTACAGAGTTTGGGCGTGAGAGCAAATTCTTGTCTGTCACTGACCGTGCCGTGGTTTCTGTCTGCAGTGAGTGACAAGTGAATCAGTGACGTTTGTTTCAGAACCGACGAACGGATGTTTTACCTTGCTGGTGCAGGCTAGGAAAATCCCAATATATGTCGACATTGCGCAGGAGACAGTTATAATACTACCACATCCGAATAAACATCTGCATATTGGCACAGGAGGATCTTACCATCGGTTATTGTTGTTCGACCTATTGTTGACGATGAAAAGCACTTAAATCTTTAGTTGGCACGAAGGGGCGAATCTGTCTGAGGATGTGCAGATAGCTAGTGCGACTGATCCACTTCGGTTTGGACAAACGCCGGAGGTTACATTCTATGCCAGTGAATCTTTGAACAGGGATCAGTTAAGGGAACAGAGATGCAGACTACGGATAGAAGAGTCCACTGATTTGTCAAGGGTACACAGAGGAGAGGAAGGACACCAGGTAAACATTGCTGAAAGCATCTGTCACATACAGCTGAAGAAGATGATCAGAATACTTTCGAAAGCTCAAAGCATGTGGAACGATAAAGCTGAGTAAAATTGAAGTCACATGACTTTTGGCTTATCGCACTTTGCTGGATGTGTGCTTTTGTGATATTTGCTTGATGTCGATGCCTTGCAGAGCTCATTTACCGGCATTTCCTCGTCTTAGGGTATAAATGTACCTTTATCTGGATGCGGTCTTCTGGCCAGTGTCTCCATTGTTCTGCGGCAGGTGTTCTTCTTGGCAAAAACATAAGCTTGGAAAAGGAACTACGTGACGTGATGAGGGGAGTTTTGTACTCCTCTTGTCCCTCCTCTCCCCACCCCTGAGCTAAATTCCCCATTCCTACGTCCACCCCTCTAACCCCACCCTTAACCCCCACCCCCACCCCACCCCTTACCCTGTCCCCACCCTACCCAGACTTCTCATCCCTTGAACATCCTGGTTTACGGCAGGCGTTTCTAAAAAGTGTTTTGGCTGTAATTCTTTTGGCCCCAGTGAGATCGCTTACTCTGGTGGTTGGAATAGAACATTTTCGGGAGTCAGTCATGTGGCATGCGGGTCAGGATAGCTGTAGATAACTGTCAATGGAATTCCTAAAAACCAAGATGTGAAAAATGAAAGAAGAAAAACAAACTAAACTTGACAAATTTTGTATCTTTACAGTGTTCTGTTTCAGTTAGAAAAAAATTCAATCAAAGATGAAGATATTTGTTGCGTTTTCCAAAACTGAAGTCTTTGTATTAACAGCACAATGAAAGCTTAACATGATGTCCCTTACAACTTACCATTTTATTCATTTCTGTTTGTTTGGGGTGACGCTTTTCTTAGGTAAACTCTGTGCAAATTCCCTAGCAAACTGACGGCACAGACAACTCCTGAGCCTCAGACAAGTCAAAACTTCAGTTCATTTGCCAACGTTTGACACATTCCATCATCGAGCCAATTCGGGATAGAGGTGTAGAGAGAATACATTACTGCGGGTGGCATTTGAGCATTTCTGACCTGAGACTGCAGACAACATGCGATAGATGGAAGATGTCTGAATCAAAGCTATCGTAATCGTCTCAAACTCGACACACACTGCAAGCAGTAGTCACGCACGTATTCTACACACCGACATCTCCATTTCTCGCATTCGTCCTAGACATTTGTGCTGGCACTTGTCAGCCTGTCTGCACAATGCTGTCGTTACGTATGCTCGGTGCTTTGTGTGGATGCTGCAGGACACGGGGCCGTGGCTGGCCTTGGAAAAACTCATGACGGGGATTGGTGACTGCTTTTGCTATCCTCCAACTCCTCTCGATTCATTCTTGTCGTTTCCGGCGCCAGAATATTGATTTTCCTGTTGTCAGGATACTTCGAAAGGGGAGGTTTACGCAGACGGTTCCGATGGAATTATTGGCCTGCTGCCATTTTTTCCCCATTGTCCCAAGAGGTTGTGCAGTTGGAGCAAAAGCTTTTTGTTTGGGTTCCGACCAGTGATGACTGTGTTGGGTTTTTGTTGTGCGGTTTGCGTGAGAGTGAATCGATACTTCGCACCAGAAAATCGTGCATTGCCAGAATGTCTCACTTGAAATTGATTGTGTTTGTGAAAACCTGTTATTCTGAAGGAAAACTGCCCTAGAAAGAGCAAAAATACGGAATGTAATATTTTCTAGGCGAAAATGTTGACTTGGCGAATGATTTGTTTTTACTTAATTGCTAGATTCAAATATGAATAAAAGCAAATTAAAGCTTTGATATTTAGTAAACATTCCACTTTTGTATACAAAGAGCATCCTAACCACGGCACTCAAAAACCGGGAAGGCTATTTCAAATCTAGGGAAACGTCAAGGTAGTAGCGAGGCTGTACTCCATAAACACCAACGCTCCAACTAAATAAAGAAGAGAGACCTTTGTGCAGGTCTGTTAGCTTTTGTTTAGAATCCCCTAGTCCTTGTGAGGAAAGTTGATCTGTTGCGTACTTTAAATATCATAACTAACTGTCTGGCAGCACCTGCTTCAATAGCAATTTTCGAGCAGAGTGCACTTCCGGCCAAGCTTCCTGTAACTGTATAAGAAAATTGGCCGGGTTGTGGGAAATGCGTGCAACGGCAAGATGTTTGAGTATTAGCATCCAGCAATTCTTCGACAAAACGATCCTAATGTGACACACTTCGGCAATGATCGTTTTTTAATATCATGATTTAATACGGGTACGACATAATAAAGGGAGGAAGAAAGGAATGGATGATGGATGAACGAACGAACGAACAAATGCATGAATGACGTATAACGGTCTATCAGCATCTGTGGCCTATTAAAGGCCATTGACTACAAAATCATTAGAGCTGGTGAGAGAGTGAGCAAGGCGAATCCCCGTTTCCCTCGTTATTCGCCTATTAAGAACCGCGTAAGAAGGCAAGTATGGTGGGTCTGTTGTCACCTCCAATCTTTAGGATACAACATATTTAACAGATAATGAAGCAAACTGTATAACAAAGCACCAGGTAAAGTTGAAGACTGACGGCCATTTTGAGTGTTCTGTCACAAGACCAACTGCATGAACCCGCCGTTGTTCTATCTGATCATTTACAAGCAGCAAGAGAGGGGTCTTGGCTGCACTGCAGTAGGTCCAGCAGTTCAAGGGAAGCAACTGCGCAGTCACTCACAGCCATGATGTTCCAGAGTCGTTCGAGAAAAATCGCCTCCCCCGCACCCCCTCTTCTCCTTTCAAATCTCCCGCAGTCTGGCTCATCTTTCACAAACACTTGCAGACTTTCTATGACTTACTATCGCTAAAAAAATACTTTCTGGGGCAACCGTGCCAAAGCCACTGTAACACCCACAAGGTTGGCGTAAGAGGGAAAACCCGCTGAAACGAGGCGTTGGAGATTTACGTTCCTCGTGCAGATTGCGTTCATGATCACCTTGCTGTGTCAGCGCCGTCTCCATTGGATGGACCACGTTCCCCTCTCGGCGAGCTGGGGGACCCCTGAGGATTTTCTACGGGGAGGTCTCGTCCAGCAGGCTTACGTCCATGCACGAATGCAAGCAGGCATACTGATGCATGCATTAATACTTGCATGTACACAGGTACACACGCACGCATGTAAAGTGGGGTTTACCTTCACTACACTGGACCGCCTAAGTGCTGACATTTTACTTTGCCGTTGTCTTTTTTAATGCTATCTGTAATGGGGAAATATGTTTTCGGAAGTATCTCACCTGAGAGAGACTTGATTTTTGCTGGTGCGTTGGGGGTGATGTTGGTAGTCCAACAACTCTATAAAGATTGAAGTAGAGGGTGAATGGGAGTTGAGTTCTGCCCCAGGGTGATGAGTGGTGTTCGCTCTGAGGTATGAGTTGTGGTGAGTAGAAATGATCGTGAGTTGGTTGTGAGAAGATAGAGATATAAGAGAGCGCAAGAAGACTGAGAATAGAGATCGGCCACACACACACAGCAGAGAGCGGGCAGTGTTGGTGAAGGTTGGTGCCATTTTTACACGCATTTTAACTTGTCGAGCGCTGACCTACGTATTTGTATGTTTTATGTAAGAAGGCTGACCAAATATATTTTACTTGTGCTTTTACATTTTTCCCGTTGGCATTTGAGTATGTGAAGAGTAGATGTAATTTTATAAGATTGGATTATTTAGTATGTTGAGTTTGAGCCATATATAAATGTCACTTTTTTTCCTTTTCTACCACTGTTACAAGTATTTTAATGTTGAATATAAAGACTTGAAAGTAACCCGGGACCTGTTTTATGTTGTTTTTGTGGATCCCCGTAACAATATCAGTTTTACTTATTACGAAGAGATGAAATCGTCCAGATGATAAATAGTTGAAAATCTTGTTTCAATAAGTATATTGTTGAACTCTTCTCTTGCAATGTTCTGTTGTACAGGGGTTCTCGTAGCTTGCGCCGGGAAGTCGAAGGTACAAACGCTGGTGATCGTTTTCGATAAACTTTATTCATGCACTGATCGCTACACAGCGGTGAAAATCAGTAAACAGTAATTGTCGTAACAACTTCACTCTATAAGCAGTGCCGCAGAGGACTCACTCCTTACAAAGAAGGGCTCGTTTATCTTCTAGTTAAGCCCTCACCTTAACTCTGTCATATCTGCTCTTGTGTCTGAGTGTCTCTCGCTTTGTCGCGCTTTATATACCTAACCCCAGGTTCCAGATCTTTTGTGAATGAAGAGGCATATTCTCTCACGCTCGAGCTGGAAATCGACTGATGTCAAGTGACACAACAAGACAAATTTAGCCTGACTCGACCTCGTGCCAGGGCAATGCCCTAAGCGGACTGACTGATATAAACAAACCGACTGCGCTACGATCTTCTCGTACGATGTAGAACCTTCACAACAATATATTGGACAATAACATATCAAAATATATTCGTCGATCAAGTTCACATGTTAAAGTCATTGAATGGGGAATGTTACATCACTGTCAGAATAACGTATATGATGTCGTCATCTTGTACTAATGCGTGATACCTAAAATTGTCATTCGAATCTCGCAAATATATCAACACCTGTTGTATAGTATGCTACCCACCAGTGTCCACATTACCACTGTCCTGTCAAGTCCTGAAGTCTAGTTTTCTTATCAGATACACAGACAATGATGGTTTCCAATTTCATATCTCGAACGCTTGCAGTAATAACTAGCCCTTTGAAGTGCAATGAGAAACATCTACATCACTACCGTGAAATGTCATGTCTCTGAATTATGTACAGAAAGACATTGCCAGTGTTACAAACGCACTCAGCTGATCTGGATTAGATGAAAAGTTCATTGAAGAGGAAGAAAAACATGTGGCTCCCATCATTTCGGGATCTCTTTACTCTCCTTGAGGTAAAAAAAATCAACATTTTCCGGTGGATGATCCAGAATGATGACGACAATCACAACCACAACACTTTCGAAAAAGATACTCTATGATAATCAAGACGTCGGCGAATTCTACTGGCTGTGGACTACGTGAACAACCAAATCCAGCATCTCCAGGCTTCCTCGACTATTTTGTCCCCTCATTACACGACTGTAACTACCAGGCCCCACCTCCCTCTTTCAACCTCAACAATCCCATCGTGTCTTTCATCGGCCCTCTTCTCTCTCTTTCCCTGTCTCCTTTGTTGTCCACCGTGGCAGTGGTCCTGAATTTCCTCGTCCTAAGTTTCAAGCACTGCCTGTCTCTGTATCCTCTTCCTTTCATTCATTTTTCCAGCGCGAGTAGGTAATGCAGAGTTGCTGTCTTCACAGCAGTGTCACAAAATGGTGTCATACATTCATGTCACGAAGTGGTGTCACAAAGCGATGTTAAGAAATGGTGTCAAAGAGAACATGTGCTACAAACTGGTTTCGCAAAGTAGTATCACAAAAGGATGTGATAAAAAGGTGTCACAAAATGGTGTCACAACGTGATGTATCAAAGTGGTATGACAAAGCGGTGTCACAAAGTGATATCACAAAGTAATGTCACAAATTGTTTCAAAGTGGTGTCACAAAACTGTGTGACAAAAAGGTGTCTCAAACCAGTGTCACAAAACCGTGTTTCAAAGTGCTGTCACAAACTGGTTTCACAAAGTAGTGTCACAAAGTGGTGTGACAAAAAGGTGTCACAAGGCTCTGTCACAAAACGGTGTTTCAAAGAGGTGTTATACAGCTGTGTCACAAAGCGGTGCCACGAAGTGATGTCACAAAGCTGTGTCACAATGATGTGTCACAAAGCAGTGTCAAGAAGTGGTGTCAAAAAGTGCTGTGTCACAAACTGGTTCCGCAAAGCGGTGTCACAAAGTGGTGTGACAAAACGATGTGAAAAAACGGTGTCATGAAACGTCACAAAGCAGTGTCACGAGGCGATGTCACGAGGCGATGTCACGAGGCGATGTCACGAGGCGATGTCACGAGGCGATGTCACGAGGCGATGTCACGAGGCGATGTCACGAGGCGATGTCGCAAAGTAATGTCACAAAGCTAGACCTACATGGTCTCACTAAGAAGAGAATATTCACAGGTGAGCTAGTGAGCCTTCATTTTTCGCAAGCGCGACAACTGCATGGCCGTATCGATGTGTGTTTGTAAGTAAGTGTAGTGTAACTGTTTCATTCAGCAACGTATCATCCATAGGCCCCCTACCTGAGTCTCAAACCGCTTTACACTTTACTTTCTTATGCTAGGGCCACTGCATTAAACATTTACCAGCACCTGACGACAAATGTACATGTAGTAACACGCGGATGGACGCACACACTCATGTACCAGCGACATATCCACTCCCCGCAGAGTATCCCAACCTGATGCGGACTCACGGTCGCATAAAAGGGATGATGGCACTACAATGTACATCAGAGTGACCCCAGTGCCCTCACAGGTACCCGGTTTCACCCCTAATGAGGACAAGAAAATCATAATTTCCCAGAGGATGCAACTTTAGGGTCACCACAGCTTCGAACACCGTCACGACTAGCTGCTCATTACTTCGAATAAGCGCCCAAGTTACTGGTTCAGAGCTCATGTTAAGTGATCTGCAGATTAAAATGTATATATCGTCAGCTCCACAAACGCCATTGTCCCTGTTGGACATTTGCCAAGTCAATAACGGGGCAATGTTCTCCACTCTCTTATCGTATACAAGTGAAGTTGACTGCGTGTGTGCCAGTGGATGACAATACTATACATGTATATAGCTTCAGCGACTTTCCCACCGTCCGTTGGCTACTTTCTCCCAATAAGCTTTGAAAGAGCCATAGAAAGTCATTTACTCTGTTGCCTTTGACAAAGGCACTATGAATGCAGCTGTCTACAGATCTATACTCAGCAATACATGCTGGCCTCTTCCATGTACATCACAATAGTATTGATTGTACTGCAGCGATTGAAAACATTTTGCTCATCTGTCGCTCTTCATCAAATTGTCAATTCTTCCTGGGTAATACCGCGTCACGAGCCGGCTCAGCTCAGGCGTTCATCCCTTCACACATCGTGTTAGAGCCGCTCATGCAGATTGCTCTGTGTGTGTGTGTGTGTGTGTGTGTGTGTGTGTGTGTGTGTGTGTGTGTGTGTGTGTGTGTGTGTGTGTGTGTGTGTGTGTGTCTGTGTGTGTGTGTGTGTGTGTGTGTGTCTGTGTGTGTGTGTGTGTGTGTGTGTGTGTGTGTGTGTGTGTGTGTCTGTGTGTGTGTGTGTGTGTGTGTGTGTGTGTGTGTGTGTGTGTGTGTGTCTGTGTCTGTGTGTGTGTGTGTGTGTGTGTGTGTGTGTGTGTGTGTCTAAGTGACGCAGACAACAGCATCTGTGTTCGAGTGGAAATGAGACGATAAAGATTAGGCACAGCTTCTTGGAACACTTGATAATCAAATCATTTACAACACCGTATGTCTGACTCCGCACATCATCGCTGATATCATTTTCAACGGAAACAGTTTTTCTGATTAAAATAAAATACTCCGCAGCCATCAGTTGTTAAATTACAAGATTACGTGACTGGCAAACTGGCTTTTTTTAAAGCCTCTGCATCATGCTTCACCTTTCGGGACAGAGTACAAGGGAGCAAGAGATAATAAGGACGGCTGCACTACAAGTGTTCTGAAAAGATAACAAACGGCCTCAGCGGAAAGCCAGTTTGCTATTAATACCATCTTGCGCAATGTTGCATGTACAGACGAACAAGAGGCAAAGCATCATTCGAGGCAGCCCTTGCAGAGGAAGCGTGCGGTGTTGCATGCTCTCGACATGGTTTGGGGTTTGATCAAAACCATATTTCCACGCCCAGAGATGTGACACTTCATGGCCATCATCCGCTCTCGACGAAGGCAGAAAATCAGCGGGTCGGTAAGTTCACTAGCTGGCTCTTTGCAGGAGTGGTTGTTTAAGAATGAGCATTCGCTGACTACAAACGGTAGCCGACTGCGGTTTGGGAGAGTGTATGAATACTGAACTTTATCTCTCGGGACCAAGGGATGGGTCTCCACGAAGCGTGCTGATCTGTATTGGTCACCAACTTTGTCGGAAATGAAAACAAATAGCAATGGGCCAGGCTAATGAATAGAAGGAAGTAGTGCAGTGACAAGTTCAAGAGCAGCTGGAGGTTGCAGGGAACTTGCACGACCGTCATATGGAATGACATGATTACCATTTTACATCACTACGTTGCGACAAAGAGACACCAGTGCTTGGTATTGCATGCAGAGAGTCAGGGTGTTCAGGGGTTCTCAGAGGCAGGCCTATGAACATTTCTTCGGCCGTTTCGAAAAAATTCAGCCAAATCTCAATACTTTGTTAGTTAACATACATATTCCTCTTCGTTTTGGTACGGATTCATTATTTTGGCCTCACAGATTTCTTATTTAAAATAGTATTCAGCAAAGCCTCTGTAACTTCTTATTAAACGAGTATCACACACACACACACACACACACAGAGAGAGAGAGAGAGAGAGAGAGAGAGAGAGAGAGAGAGAGAGAGAGAGAGAGAGAGAGAGAGAGACGAACGGACAGTCACACAAAGAGACATACGCACAAAGAGAGACAGACATAGAAAGACACACAAGGAGAGACAAACAGACACATGGACAGACAGACAAAGAGACACAGACTGACAAAGAGAGACAGACAGACAATAAAAGACAAACATACAAAGAGAGACAAACAGACAGACCGACAGACAGACAGACCGACAGACAGACAGACCTACAGACAGACACACACACACACGCACACACACACACGCACACACACACAGACAGGCAGACAGGCACACAGACAGACAGACAGACAGACACACACACAGACAGACAGACACACACACACAGACAGACAGACAGACACACACAGAGACAGACAGACACACACACACACACACACACAGACAGACAGACAGACAGACGCACAGACAGACGCACAGACAGACAGACACACAAAGATAGACAGACAGACAGACAAAGAGAGACAGACAGACAGACACACATACAGACAGACACACAGACAGACGGACACACAGACAGACAGACAGACAGACAGACAGACAGACAGACAGACAGACAGAAACACAGACAGAAACACAGACAGACAGACAGACAGACAGACAGACAGACAGACAGACAGGCAGGCTGGCATGCAGGCAGGCAGGCAGGCAAGCAGACAGACAGACAGACACACAGACAGACAGACAGACAGACAGACAGACAGACAGACAGACAAAGAGAGACAGACGGACAAACAGACATACAAAGAGAGACAGACAGACAAACAGACATACAAAGAGAGACAGACAGACGAACAGACGCACAGACAGACATACAGACACACAGACAGGCACACAGACAGACAGACACAGACAGACAGACACAGACAGACAGAGAGAGAGACAGAGACAGAGAGAGACAGAGAGAGATAGACACAGAGAGAGAGACAGAGAGAAAGGCAGAGAGAGAGATAGAGAGAGAGAATGAGAGAGAGAGAAAGAGAGAGTGACAGAAAGAGAGAGAGAGGAAGAAAGAGAGAGAGAGAGACAGACATACAGACAGACACACAGACAGACACACAGACACAGACAGACAGATACAGACAGACAGAGACAGAGAGACAGAGACAGAGAGAGAGACAGAGAGATAGACAGAGAGAGAGGCAGAGAGAAAGGCCGAGAGAGATAGAGAGAGAATGAAAGAGAGAGAAAGAGAGAGAGAAAGAGAGAGTGACAGAAAGAGAGAGAGATAGAGAGATAGAGAGAAAGAGAGAGAGAGAAAGAGAGAGAGAAAGAGAAAGTGACAGAAAGAGAGAGAGAGAGAAAGAGAGAAAGAGAGAGGGAGAGTGACAGAAAAAGAGAGAGATAGAGAGAGAGAGAAAGAGAGTGACAGAAAGAGAGAGAGATAGAGAGAGAGAATGAGAGAGAGAAAGAGAGAGAGAAAGAGAGAGTGACAGAAAGAGAGAGAGAGAAAGAGAGAGAGAAAGTGAGAGAGAGAGATAGACAGACAGACAGAAAGAGACACTGTTGTATTCCAGTCATGGATCCGAGGGACTGGCTGCGAATCCAGAAGAACTGGAGCCGACTCATCTCAGACGTTCTGTGGGACACCATCAAGGATGCTTTGATCAGCAGTCTGGTGATTGATTCAAACGATGAACAGAGGATCAACGCAGAACCCGTGGACAGGGAGAAGATCAGGAAATTGCTCAACATCTTGAAATTCAAGGCTCCTGAGAGGCAGGCTTATGAACATTTCTGCAACTGTCTTGAGAAAATTCAACCACAGCTTAAGGCTCTACTAGACAACACAGAAATTCCACCTCTCTTTGGTAAGGCTTTGTTATTTTCGTTGCACAAGTAGATGAAATTTCACTTAAATTGCATCATTTCGTGCATATTAGTACGGTGAAAATGTTATTGCCTTTGGTTAATCAAAAATATTATCGTGTTTTCTTGTCTTTGACGTGTCATGTTAACTGTAATTCGCAAAGAAGTTATATGCATATTGATCTTGCTCTTTTGTTTCCATCCTTCCCTCGTGAGCGCTTGTTCTGTTCGAATACTCGTATTTTTTGGTGACTTGCTGTGATAGCCTGCTTGATTACCTTGCTTCCTTTCCTTACTGATGTGTGACTGACCAAATGTCAAATTCTCTCCTGATTACGTGTTTCACTTCGACGATGACTACCTTTCAGTCTATCTGCTTGTCTGTTCACCAGCTTGTTTACTAGTCAACCTAACTGCCAGCTTGCCTTTCAGTGTGCATGCTCACCCATATGCCCGTCTGTCCAAGTATTCGTTGGACTAACGAACTGATAACCTTGAGGACAGCGTTTATCCACTTAGACCATTCGAGGTGCAAAGTATGGAGTAGCCAAGAAGTTAGAATGGAGGTAGCACAGTGTTACAAGTAGTAATAAGATAATTAATCTTTCTGTGGCTCGTCAAATGTCTAGGGTAATTTGCATTACTACTTGTCACCTTCCAATCCACCATTCACACAGGGATGACGTACGTACGCAAATGAGGACTGGGATACCGAAATCAAAGTTCAAACATAGCTTTAATCAATGATGAACAAATTGGTCATGAGTGAAAATTTCGACACAATAATGAATAAGTCATGGAGATACTGAAACGCATGCTAAATAAAATAAACCTTTCCCCAAAATAAACAATACTTAAAAGAAAACGGCTGCCAAGCCAGAGTAAACCGGTACTCACATCTGAGACTTGTGGTGGTGTTCAGCCAATCCGCAGCGAGCACGCGTGCCCGCTTTCCCAATGAATGAAATTCCACACACAGTGGAGGGAGAGGGGGGTTTTGGATATCCGCTTACGGATGCACTTCACAACATACGACGAAACATGAGATTGCCTCGCATAGGAGAGGAGGCAGTCGTGATTTCTCGGTTCTCGTAGTGGAGGCTGAGGTCTTGACTTGTACTTGATCCAGGAGATGTAGGAGCTCTGGCGTCAACGCGTGGGCAGACGTCCGGTAGGCGAGCAGACGACAAATTCCCTCAGTGGCAGGCAGACGGCAGGCGAGGTAACTTGGGAGGGCGACGAGGTGAGAGGGGGCGACGATGCGAGAGACGGTCAGAACTTTCTCGCAGGCGTTTTCTCAGGCGTTGGAGAATCTCTACAGGCAATTCCTCCAAACAGGGAGGACAGGACGCAGTTCCTTTATGAGAGGGAACGTTCCAGAGACAAGAACTCGAGATACCTTAAGCGTTGTCTCTCTCGAGTCAGAAGCGAGGGCAGTACTCCTTCCAGCACCCTGTCTATACATAGACACTTGAAGTAGGTTACTGGGCATTGTCCGTCAGCGGACGAAACTTCATCAGTTTTCACAGATAGTTCAACACGTGAACTCTCTTCAAGACAGGGCGCCGTCCTCACATGGGCTGTCTCTGTGAAAAATTCTGCAACGGGCACGCGTGTTATTCCATAACACGGGTTCTTATACGACAGCAAAAGTCTACCTGTCGTCCTCGACCAATCACAACGTTGGAGGGTGTCTTGATTCACGATATCACACCAAACGACCAATCAACTGTTCACATAACCAGTCAGCTCCCCATTGATCAATAACTGAGCTGTCTCATTAGTCCGTCACCTAAAAAGTCCACTGTAGATTGGTCAATGGCAGAATGTGAACCGAGATGAATTCAATATCATCCCAAACGTTCTACTAAGTTCGTTTCTGTATTAGAAGGAAAACACGTTTCACAGTTCTATTTTCCTTCTAAAACTTCACACACCACCCAAATCTCATAATCAACACTGGCTTGGCAGCAATATCAAACTACACTATGGCTTGGCAGATAATTCCCAACCCACTATATGACATAACCACAACCAGGAACAAATGGGAAATATGCGTTTCGTAACACACAGGTAGTATATATGTCATTGTACAGTAACATGTCTTTTGATGGAAGGGATCAAGAATACGTATAGTTTTATGTATAAAACCTTAACATGATGTATCACATGCCGGATTATTTCTAGCTTACTTTTGAAATAAAAGGCGCATGATATAGCAAAACGTGAGCATTTTCATTGGTGCTCGGCTCCTCATTCTTGCATATGAGATTTGAAACTGCCATCAGATACCCTTCCCTGCTAAAACCTCTGGAGAGACTCACGGGCTTTTCGGTGATTGACAAAATGGTTTGTTCATGGGCGCAGACTGAGGAAATCACTTTATTCTTTTTTTTGTTTTGGTTATTGCTTTCATTTTGAAGCGCTTCACCCCTGTATCCTATCCTCGCCCCTAATTTCCTCCCATCCCATTATTTTTCTTTTGGTAGAAGAAACCATTTTTTACAGTCACTTTTGTCAACTCTAGCCAAAAACATGGTTTTCGTATCACTTTGTAGTACATTTAATGCAGAGTATGATTGTATGCTTTGTTTCTGGGGGAAAAAAGTATTTTATAGTAAATACTTGGTGGGAAGACACCAATTATCAGCTGTCTTTATGAGGTATGAGGACTTCAAATGCAGTTTTCTCAGTGTCCAGGTTTTTATTGCAGTGCGTTAGATTTCAGATTTCTCTGTGCTCTGAAGTTTAACTTGGCATATTTGGTTCATATAGCCTGCTTTATGGGATGACCCATAATCAAACCTGTGTCTTCCTGTATGTCTGTATGTCAAAGTTACAGAATCTTGAATATGTAATTAGCGACTCAATTTGTGCATCTTCAGATGTGAAATTGTGTTAACATGGAATGCTCAGAGAGATTGTCTTTATTTCGGGTCAGGACATGGTACCCTCTGTACTGTAGTTCTTTGCCAAATCACACGTTTCAATCATTAGTTACTTTTCTGGTATTATGTTTCAAAAACTGGCAAAAATGTTATGTTTCGGCAGCCATATTGGAAAGCTAATTAGCATAACTTATGGAAACACCTCACAGGTAAACAGCACTTTAAGAGTACAACCTTTTTGGTGAGAACAATAGACCCGAAAAGTTCAACTGACAAAACAATGATGATCACTGGTTCCTTTCTGCCTTAATCAGACGACGGTCCCAGTGTGGAGGAGGTAGTGAGGGAGACGCTGCTGAACCGCTACGTGGAGAGAACTGGGGCGACCGTGCAGCTGTCCTCCCTCCGTGCCATCGTCGCCAAAAGTGTGGAGGAGCAGCGCCTCAGTCTCACATGGGGAGATCAGCCCCTCACGGAGTTTGTCGTCGAGGTGTTCTCCAGCAGAGTGACCTACGTCAAGGGGAAGAGGAAGATCGCGTATCCTTCCAAGGTGTATTAGGTCATTCTCAAGCTAAAGTGATGAAACTTCGGCGTAGAGGATGGGGGAGTGAGATTGGGATGGGGAGCATGGGGGTGATATACTAAGTAATAAGATTCTCTCTCTCTTTCTCTTTCTCTCTTTCTCTCTTTCTCTCTTTCTCTCTCTCTCTTTCTCTCTTTCTCTCTCTCTCTCTCTCTCTCTCTCTCTCTCTCTCTCTCTCTTTCTCTCTCTCTTTCTCTCTTTCTCTCTCTCTCTCTCTCTCTCTCTCTCTCTCTCTCTCTC
>JAWQFJ010002211.1:103723-111223 GCA_034096865.1 Theodoxus fluviatilis | reverse complement strand
GTGTAATTCATGAACTTGGACTTTCGCGAGCACTGGTCTTGGACTTGTGAGTACAGGACTAGTCCCAGACCACAGCTAGTCTATGGACTAGTCCTGGACTCAGCGAGTCTATGATTCACGAACCCAGACTGGGTGTTGACTTGAAAGGCTGGGACTGATTGACCTAGTCCATGGATTATTTTTAGAATGATGTGGATTTCCCGGGGATTCCGCCCAGTGCGCAAGCGCATAGCGTACCGCTTTAAACTTCCCGTCAAAAATGACGGCCACGATCGGTAGCAAAACCTCGAAGAAAAGCCCCGATTTCACGGAGCGAGAATCGGTAGCTATCATAAAAGCGGTGTCAGCAAGATACGGATACATTAACAGCAGCATACACACAGCCCAAGCAAACAAAAGAAGACGGACAGCGTGGGAGGGCGGTGACAAATGAAGTGCGAGCTGAGTGAGGCTGGCTCGAGTGTGTGTGTGTGTGTGTGTGTGTGTGTGTGTGTGTGTGTGTGTGTGTGTGTGTGTGTGTGTGTGTGTGTGTGTGTGTGGGTGTCACCGTTTATAAAGTTCATCAGCAAGAGGCAAACGAGCAGAAGATCAAGTTTGACAATATGGCAGGATTTCCAAGTGAGAGCCATTGAAATTCAGTAAGGAAGGGATGGAACAATAATCTGTCTTGATGAGGATAAATATACACACACAATGCAGGGCCGGATCAAAGTTTTTTGAGGGGGGGTGCTTAAAATTGTTTTAGGGTCTTCTCATCGAAGTGGCGAAGCCACGAGTGCGTGCCTGCGAAGCAGGCACGCCCCTCTAGGGGGGTCCGGGGGCATGCCCCCCCGGAAAATTTTGAGAAAAATGGTGCAAATCTGTGCAATCTGGCAGTGCGGTCATTTCCAAGAGTTTTTGTTTGGTCACAGATTCTTCCTGTCTCTGCCCGGGTTTGATTTGTCTGTGCGAGTAGCAAAAGGAAGGCATCTTAATTATAGCAGCACCCCCCCCCCTCCCTCCCCAGCTACCTTGGCTGCCAAGTAGAGTGTGCTTATACCAAGTGGAGAGTAGTACAGCATCTGGGCCCAGCATCTTTTAGCCCCCCCCCCCCCCCTCCTTCCCAAGCTTTTTACTAACTATACTGTCTCTGCTACCAAGCAAAGTGTGCCGATATCCGATGAGGTGGGAAGTAGATCAACATATTTGAGCAACCACCCCCCCCCCCTCCCTCCTTCCCCCAACTCCCGGCTGCCACGGAGGTTTTTTTTTTTTGTTTTTTTTTTTGGGGGGGGGGTGCTCGAGCACCCCAGCACCCCCCCTAGATCCGGCCCTGCAATGACACACACACACACACACACACACACACACACACACACACACACACACACACACACACACACACACACACACACACTCCAGCCTCAGCGTACCGCTTCAAACTTCCCGTCAAAAATGTCAGTCACGATCGGTAGCAAAACCTCGAAGAAAAGCCCCGATTTCACGGAGCGGGAATCGGATAGCTATCATAAAAGCGGTGTCAGCAAGATACGGATACATTAAAAGCAGCATACACACAGCCCAAGCAAACAAAAGAAGACGGACAGCGTGGGAGGAGGTGACAAATGAAGTGCGAGCTGAGTGAGGCTGGCTCGAGTGTGTGTGTGTGTGGTGTGTGTGTGTGTGTGTGGTGTGTGTGTGTGGTGTGACCGTTTATTAAGTTCATCAGCAAGAGGCAAACGAGCAGAAGATCAAGTTTTACAATATGGCAGGATTTCCAAGTGAGAACCATTGAAATTCAGTAAGGAAGGGGTGGAACAATAATCTGTCTTGATGAGGATAAAATATACACACACAGTGACACTGACACACACACGCACACCACACACACTCGATCAGCCTCAACTCACTTTCCCCACCAAACTCGTGAAACCCTGGCGATCGTCACACATTTTCTCAGTTACCAAAAATAAAGCAATTTAATCTGAGCAGTGTTTTCATAACACAGATGCAATTTTAATGTATCGTTTTGCATAGCATCAGACAACACTAGCATTGTACCCAATGTCACAGCAGCAGGCAGCGTTCGAGGACAGCACTGTTTACTCGGTGTCGCAGCGGTCCGCGCTTCGACTACGACAGTCCATGTTCATGAATTGTAGACAACGACAGTGGTCCTAGACTAGTCTTAGACCACGCTGAAAGTCCAAGTTCATGAATGGACCTTATCCACACATCGAGGCTCTGGGAGTTACTTCCCTTGTTTGTGGGAACTAGATTCCCGTGCATCTTTCAGAATCGAGTAACAAGCGCTGTGCTTGGGGACAAAGTAAAACGGATGATAGATACCCTGAACGCTGTGTTGGCGTCAAATTCATTCCATTTGTGAAACCGGGAAAGTATATGTACCATCTAGATCGTTGCCTTCGCTTGTTAAAAGCCTGCAATCGCCCAGCGAACTAGCTGAACGTCGACACAATCACGCGGCACTGTTTTTGTACAGTAACATTTGCAGCAACGTAAGATCTCGTACGACGATTTGATTCAAGGCCTAGTGCTTATTGTTTTGATGGTCTGGTTTCAGTGTCACAAAAATATGATGATTTAATCAATCACTGATTAAAATAATAAGTACGTTGCCCTATATTGATCGACATTCTGAGTGAAATAGATCTATTTCACTGTCCCACCCGGCGAACTTGTTGCCTGCAGTATCGAGCTTGTGTGTTCGTGTAGGCCTACTCAAAAGTCAAAATCACAGTCGTCTTCGAAACAAGGAATAATCAGAGTAAGGGGAAAGACATTTCGTTTGTTTTGTTTTGTTCTTGCAGCACTTCAAAGATGGTGTGTAGGTCTGTGACTGTCTGTCTCTCTGTGGTGTGTTGTGTACGTCTGTGACTGTCTGTCTCTTTGTGTTTAGTGGTGTGTAGGTCTGTGACTGTCTCCATGTGTTGTGTGGTGTGTAGGTCTGTGACTGTCTCCATGTGTTCTGTGGTGTGTAGCTGGTCTGTGACTGTCTCGCCATGTGTTTTGTGGTGTGTAGGTCTGTGACTGTCTCCATGTGTTGTGGTGTGTAGGTCTGTGACTGTCTCCATGAGTTGTGTGTAGGTCTGTGACTCTCTCCATGTGTTGTGGTGTGTAGGTCTGTGACTGACTCCATGTGTTGTGTGGTGTGTAGGTCTGTGTCTGTCTCTCTCCATGTGTTGTGTGGTGTGTAGGTCTGTGACTGTCTCCATGTGTTGTGGTGTGTAGCTCTGTGACTGTCTGTCTCCATGTGTTGTGTGGTGTGTAGGTCTGTGACTGTCTCCATGTGTAGTGTGGTGTGTAGGTCTGTGACTGTCTCCATGTGTTGTGTGGTGTGTAGGCCCCAAGCTAAAAGACACATTTTGGTTTGATTTATCTCATAGAAAACATAGAAATTAACTTATAACTTATAAATGCCTTTAATCACAGAAGGAGAAAAAAATATCAAAATTGCAATTTTAATGTTAATTTTTCTGCCAGTGCACAGAAGCAAGGTCTGAAATGACATGAGGCAGCCCCATTGCCCCATTGGTAGCATCTGACAGCTCGACCAACCTTGGCCATGTTATTGGTATTTATACACAGAGAGCCTAGCTGTCAGTAGATCCTGACATAAGGGGATCATTCAGCAACTCTATCCTTATGCTGTATTTGAAATGATGTGCAAACAAGTGTAGAAACTGCTGACTCTTTTAAAACTCCACCACAAATTTGCCACCAGAAAAAACTTCTTTGTTTTATGTTGAAAAAAGTAAATCAGAGGTAACAGATAATAGCTATTTGCCTCAGGTCGGTGACTGTCTGTCTCCATGTGTTGTGCGGTGTGTAGGTCTGTGACTGTCTGTCTCCATGTGCTGTGTGGGGTGTATGTCTATGAGTATGACTGTCTGTCTCCATGTTATGTGTAGGTCTGTGACTGTCTCCATGTGTTGTTTGGTGAATAGTATTATATATATATATTATTAATGATTTTTTTATTCTTATGTGTTCATTATTTTAATTTTATTCTTTCTTTTTTTTGCAACTTTTTGTGCATGACTATTAAGTGTTCCAGAAGAAAATTAATAAACAAGAAAACTGTTCATAAATATACCTCTTTGTTACATGTACTTGGTTACTTGGTTAATGCATGGATGTGAATGTTGAAACAAAATAGAACAACAAACAGTACAGATTTACACACACACACAACCAGTTGGAAAAAATGTTGTACTGCAGGTATCTTTCAATTTTTTTCCTCATGTTTAAAAGTTTGTGCTAGTGCAAAAAGAAATACAAAAATGCCACGAGAAGTACAAAGTACCTTGGAAATAACTAGTGGCAGTTAACTTCAAACAACAATTTGTAGGGCTGATCAACAGTGTGCTAAGTGACTAACTGTGAGAACTGGTTTGCTTATGTCTCACTATATGATGTGTGTGAACTTGTGTGGAAAAAAAAGATACCTGCAGTACAACATTTTTGTAAAAAAAAACTTGAAAAAAAAAGAAAGAATAAAATCAAAATAATGAACACATAAGAATAAAAACAAGAAGGGCTAAGCCCATACGACTCACATGCTTGACCTTGACCTTTATATGACCTTGACCTTCAGGTGACCTTCAAGGTCAAGGTCAAACAACTAAACCTACCAATGACATCATACACAAAGAAATGCTTTACACATTTTTCCTACCAAAACACATGTGACCTTGACCCAAGGTCAAGGTCAAGGTCATCCAAGGTCATGCAACACAAAGCTGTTAATTCAAGACATAGGAAGCACAATGGTGCTTATTGGCACTTTCTACCATGAGATATAGTCACTTTTAGTGGTTCACTACCCCATTTTGGTCACATTTCATAAGGGTCAAAGTGACCTTGACCTTGATGATATGTGACCAAATGTGTCTCATGATGAAAGTATAACATGTGCCCCACATAATTATTAAGTTTGAAACAGTTATCTTCCATAGTTCAGGGTCAAGGTCACTTCAAAATATGTATACAATCCAACTTTGAAGAGCTCCTGTGACCTTGACCTTGAAGCAAGGTCAACCAAACTGGTATCAAAAGATAGGGCTTGCTTTGACCTATATACCACTTGTAGCTAAGGTCGCCATTCTCAATAACATGGGAGAAAATTGGGAAAATGTGAAAAATGACTGTTTTTGAGACCACATTTATGGCTCCTGTGACCTTGACCTTGAAGCAAGGTCAAGTCACTATGTATGTTTTTCGAGGCCTTGTCATCATACACCATCATGCCACATTTGGTGTTGATAGACTTAATAGTCTCCGAGAAAAATCCAACGTTTAAGTTTTTTACGCCCGGACGGACGGACGGACGGACGGACGGACGGACGGACGGACGACACGGCTCAGTACATAGACTCACTTTTGCTTCGCATGTGAGTCAAAAATCATTAATAATATATATAATACTATTCACCACACAACACATGGAGATAGACAGTCACAGACCTACACACCACACAACACATGAAGACAGTCACAGACCTACACACCACACAACACATGGAGACAGCCAGTCACAGACATACACACTACACAACACATGGAGACAGTCACATACCTACACACCACACAACACATGGAAAGAGACAGTCACAGACCTACACAACAAATAGAGACAGTCACAGACCTACACACCACACAACTCATGGAGACACAGTCACAGACCTACACACCACACAATACATGGAGACAGACAGTCACAGACCTACACACCACACAACACATGGAGACAGACAGACACAGACCTACACACAACACATGGAGACAGACAGTCACAGACCTACACACCACACAACACATGGAGACAGACAGTCACAGACCTACACACTGCGCAACACATGGAGACAGTCACAGACCTACACATAACATGGAGACAGACAGTCATACTCATAGACCTACACCCCACACAGCACACGGAGACAGACAGTCACAGACCTACACCCCACACAGCACATGGAGACAGACAGTCACAGACCTACACACTGCGCAACACATGAAGACAGACAGTCACAGACCTACACACTGTGCAACACATGGAGACAGACAGTCACAGACCTACACACCACACAACACATGGAGACAGACAGTCACAGACATACACACTGCACAACACATGGAGACACAGTCACAGACCTACACACCACAACACATGGAGACAGTCACAGACCTACACACCACACAACACATGGAGACAGACAGTCACAGACATACACACTGCGCAACACATGGAGACACAGTCACAGACCTACACACCACACACAGGGAGACAGTCACAGACACGCGATGCAGCAATTTATGTGTAAACACCTGTTGACCAGGGATTACGTATCACAACACCTGAATGATTTGCTGTGTATTTGCGGGTAGAAATATATCACAACAACGCTGTTCCATTAGGCGATCCACTTCGAGCACTGTATAAGGCAAATGTACAACAGTCACAGTGCCGCGTGATTGTGTCGACGTTCAGCTAGTTCGCTGGGCGATTGCAGGCTTTTAACAAGCGAAGGCAACGATCTAGATGGTACATATACTTTCCCGGTTTCACAAATGGAATGAATTTGACGCCAACACAGCGTTCAGGGTATCTATCATCCGTTTTACTTTGTCCCCAAGCACAGCGCTTGTTACTCGGTATTCTGAAAGATGCACGGGAATCTAGTTCCCACAAACAAGGGAAGTAACTCCCAGAGCCTCGATATGTGCATGAGGTCCATTACACCCCTGGGGACTGCAGCCTTGGAGCTATGGGCAGGAGGGCAAGGCCTCACCCCTCCCTGGGGACTGCAGCCTTGGAGTTATGGGCAGGAGGGCAAGGCCTCATCCCTCCCTGGGGACTGCAGTCTTGGAGTTATGGGCAGGAGGGCAAGGCCTCACCCCTCCCTGGGGACTGCAGTCCTTGAGTTATGGACAGGAGGGCAAGGCCTCACCCCTCCCTGGGGACTGCAGCCTTGGAGTTATGGACAGGAGGGCAAGGTCTCACCCCTCCCTGGGGACTGCAGCCTTGGAGTTATGGGCAGGAGGGCAAGGCCTCACCCCTCCCTGGGTACTGCAGCCTTGGAGCTATGGGCAGGGGGGCAAGGCCTCACCCCTCCCTGGGGACTGCAGCCTTGGAGTTATGGGCAGGAGGGCAAGGCCTCACCCCTCCCTGGAGACTGCAGCCTTGGAGTTATGGACAGGAGGGCAAGGCCTCACCCCTCCCTGGGGACTGCAGCCTTGGAGTTATGGACAGGAGGGCAAGGCCTCACCCCTCCCTGGGGACTGCAGCCTTGGAGTTATGGGCAGGAGGGCAAGGCCTCACCCCTCCCTGGGGACTGCAGCCTTGGAGCTATGGGCAGGGGGGCAAGGCCTCACCCCTCCCTGGGGACTGCAGCCTTGGAGTTATGGGCAGGGGGGCAAGGCCTCACCCCTCCCTGGGGACTGCAGTCCTGGAGTTATGGACAGGAGGGCAAGGCCTCACCCCTCCCTGGGCACTGCAGC
>JAWQFJ010002211.1:88723-101223 GCA_034096865.1 Theodoxus fluviatilis | reverse complement strand
CTGGACCCCTAACCAGTTTATTGTTTTCTTTGCCTGTCTCGTCTGCTCTCGCTGCTTTACAGCTTAAAAAATGCAAGGTAGAAACATTTCATACCCATCGTCGCTCAGAGTAAACAATGTGCTCAACACTGCGCGATTTTCTCATGAACAGATGCTTCATATTCAAACTGCGAAATCGAAGTGTGGAACTGGAAATCGGACCAAGTCAAAGAGGGTGTGGAACACTACACACACATCAACTGAAAGATCGACAGCACAGGAAGGCGACGCCACAGTATCGGTGCCGGAGATGCATTGTCGTCACTTTCGGACGGGTCAAGGTAAAAATCATAACAGTCGCCATTTTGTCTAAAACAAGGGACTGCCACGGCACTAAAGCAACAGTCTAAAACTCGGTGAGGTTCTGATGGCCGCGTTTGTTACAAAACAAATACAAAACATGAAATGGTAAAACAGCGCAAATTTTCGGCTAAAAAGCCATCATCAGGCGCACAAATAAAACTTAAGGAGGGCGGGCAAAAATGGAAAATTTGTGCTGTTTAACCTTTTAATGTTTTTTATTGTTTTGTAATATACGCGGCCATCAGAACCTCACGGTGTTTTAGACTAGTCGCCATTTTGTTTAGAATAAGGACTGGAATGCATATAATAGAAGGTGTATGTGTCCATATATTTTGAGGAAATAAAGATGGGTCAATGATAATAATAACAAGAAGGGCAAAGCCCATACGACTCACATGCTTGACCTTGACCTTTATATGACCTTGACCTTCAGGTGACCTTCAAGGTCAAGGTCAAACAACTAAACCTACCAATGACATCATACACTAAGAAATGCTTTACACATTTTTCCTACCAAAATACATGTGACCTTGACCCAAGGTCAAGGTCATCCAAGGTCATGCAACACAAAGCTGTTAATTCAAGACATAGGAAGCACAATGGTGCTTATTGGCACTTTCTACCATGAGATATAGTCACTTTTAGTGGTTCACTACCCCATTTTGGTCACATTTCATAAGGGTCAAAGTGACCTTGACCTTGATGATATGTGAACAAATGTGTCTCATGATGATAGTATAACATGTGCCCCACATAATTATTAAGTTTGAAACAGTTATCTTCCATAGTTCAGGGTCAAGGTCACTTCAAAATATGTATACAATCCAACTTTGAAGAGCTCCTGTGACCTTGACCTTGAAGCAAGGTCAACCAAACTGGTATCAAAAGATAGGGCTTGCTTTGACCTATATACCACTTGTAGCTAAGGTCGCCGTTCTCAATAACGTGGGAGACAATTGGGAAAATGTGAAAAATGACTGTTTTTGAGACCACATTTATGGCTCCTGTGACTTTGACCTTGAAGCAAGGTCAAGTCGCTATGTATGTTTTCTGAGGCCTTGTTATCATACACCATCATGCCACATTTGGTGTTGATAGACTTAATAGTCTCCGAGAAAAATCCAACGTTTAAGTTTTTTACGCCCGGACGGACGGACGGACGCCCGGACGGACGGACGGACGCCCGGACGGACGGACGGACGACACGGCTCAGTACATAGACTCACTTTTGCTTCGCATGTGAGTCAAAAACTGCTGGCGCTGAACGTCCAGGTTTTGGCCTTTAAAAAACCCCAATAAAGCTGTGAGGACCTTCAGTAAACCTGGAGGGATAAAACACCGAATACAGGACGTTTCGTACCCTGGACGTTTCGTACCCTGGAAGCAACGTACCCTAGTCGTTGTGTACCTCATTTAGTCGATTCGTACCTTTTCTACCCTAACCCTAACCCTAACCCTAACTCTAACCCTAACCCTAACCTAAGGGTTAGGGTTAGGGTACGAAACGACTAGGTACGAAACGTCCATGATACAAAACGACCCGCATCATAAAAAATGCTTCTTTCTCCTTCACGAATGTTCTCGAAATTAATCCTCCTCGAAAATCTCCTCGAAATTACGTCACGTTATTCGACGTCAAATGATCACGTCACGCATTTTGCATTCGGACTCTTTTGTAGCGTTTTCTTTGCAACACCAAAACGTAAAAAAGTAACATTTTTTCAAACCTCGATTCTGAAACTTTGATACATTCAATCGGACCTAACTTCCAGTAAGTGTGCAAAATGTCAAGGAAATCCGTCCAGTAGTTTTTTAGAAATCAGCCGTTAAGTTGGGACAGACCGACAGATAAAGTCTGTAGGACCTCCAGTAAACCTGGAGGGACATGAGTAGTATTTATTCATACCCCTGTCTATCACAGTCTGAGAAAACTTCTCACTGTCTGGCAAAAATGAGACACAAATGCTGTCCGGAATACAACGCAACGAGTCAGTCTGCGTTCATGTGGAAGCCATTTTGCTGCCTGCATGTGTTACCACGCGAGCTATAGCGAGAAAGGGGCGTGGCTGTGGAGGGACATTTCGCCATTCCGTCACTTGACATCTGAGGGAGGGGGGGGTTTGAGTTTACGACCTAAATAAATCACATTCTTTTCAAACCTCGATTCTTAAAATTTGATACATTCAATCGGACCTAACTTCCAGTAAGTGTGCAAAATGTCAAGGAAATCCGTCTAGTAGTTTTTGAGAAATCAGCCGTTAAGTCGGGACAGAGAGACAGATAAAATGACGTCACGTTATTGATGACGTCACATATTTTGCATTTCGCCATTCCATCAATTGACATTTTAGGGAGGTGCTTTCGAGTTTATGACCTTAAAAAATCACTTTCTTTTCAAACCTCAATTCTGAAAATTTGATACATTCAATCGGACCTATCTTCCAGTAAGTGTGCAAAATGTCAAGGATATCCGTCGAGTAGTTTTTGAGATATCAGCCGTTAAGTCGGGACAGACTGACAGACACACACACAGACAGACAGACAGATAAAGTCTGTAGGACCTCCAGTACACCTGGAGGGATAAAAACTGCTGGCGCTGAACCTCCAGGTTTTGGCACACAAAAAAAAAAAAGATTGGGTTCGAACCCGCAACCTCTCGACAAAAGAGAGGGAAAACACACACACACAAAACCACAAAAAACAGGTCGGGTTCGAACCAGCAACCTCTCGAAAAAAGAGGGGGAAAAAAGTTTCAGCGCGGATTCGAACCCGTTCACGCATGACCTAACGTTACAATAATCCAACTCTTTACCATCTGAGCCATTCGGCAACTGACGTTACTACGTGTTTGTAAAGCAATAACAACGTTCTTTTCCGTAAACTCCCTTGCTTCGTATTTTGCACTGTAAATTGTAGAAAAATGGATGATAGTTCATGAAATTTGAGTGGTCTTGTACATTTTAGGATACTCAAGGTCTATTTCTGCCAAGTTTAATATTGATTCACTGCCATTAGGCCACGCGAACAGACTACCAAGTTGTTGCGCTCAGGCAGAGTGGCTGTTCAAAGGTTCGGACCGGCCGCGCGGGTGGACAATTTTGACTGTTAAATGGTATTTTTTAAAGCAAAAGCGATTTTTTTCTTCTGGGGAGGATCACAAAAACTATTTATGTAATTGGTGAGCGCTCGTACAGCGTGGGAGAAACGCTGCTGGTGACGGGAGTGAAGGAAAAGGCGAAATATTATCGCCATTCCGTCAACTGACATTTCAGGGGGGGTGTTTTCGAGTTTACGACCTAAATAAATCACTTTCTTTTCAAATCGCGATTCTGAAAATTTGATACATTCAATCGGACCTAACTTCCAGTAAGTGTGCAAAATGTCAATGAAATCCGTCTAGTAGTTTTTGAGATATCAGCCGTTAAGTCGGGACTGACAGACAGATATACAGATAAAATTACGTGACGTTATTGATCACGTCACAAATTTTGCATTTCGCCATTCCGTCAATTGACATATTAGAGAGGAGCTTTCGAGTTTACGACCTTAAAAAACCATTTTATTTTCAAACCTCGATTCTGAAAATTTGATACATTCAATCGGACCTAACGTCCAGTAAGTGTGCAAAATGTCAAGGAAATCTCTCCAGCAGTTTTTGAGATATCAGCCGTTAAGTCGGGACAGACAGACACACAGACAGACAGATAAAGTCTGTAGGACCTCCAGTAAACCTGGAGGGATAAAAACCGCTGGCGCTGAACCTCCAGGTTTTGGAGAAGAATAAAAGAAAATCGGGTTCGAACCCGCAGCCTCCGAGAAAAGAGGAGGAAAAAACGCACACACACACAAACACAAAAAACCAGGTGGGTTCGAACCCACAACCCCTCGAAAAAAAGTTTCAGTGTAGAATCGAACCTGGTCATGCATGACCAAGAGCCCAATGCTCTACCAACTGTGCCATTGTAAACTTGTAGGTATGTGAAGCATTTATAACGACCTTGTCATAAACCCTCGTGGTTCGTATTTTGCACTGTAAATTGTAGAAAAATGGATGATAGCATGAACTGTTTGGTATTTCATACGGATCTAACCCATCAACGTCAATATTCTTTTCGTAGTATCGCATTTTGGCGCCTGCTGGTAGAGGTTCAACATATATCGAAGCGTTTTGCTGAAGTAGGAAAGATAACTCGGTTTGACTCGATGTCATTACGCTGAAATGGTCGTTGTCCCCAACATTTCCGGGTCAGGGATTGATTAAATCATCATATTTTTGTGACACTGAGACCAGACCATCAAAACAATTAGCACTAGGCCTTGAATCAAATCGTCGTACGAGATCTTACGTTGACTGCAAATGTACAACAGTGCCGAGTGATTGTGTCGACATTCAGTTAGTGCGCTGGGCGATTCCAGGCTTATAACCAGCGAAGGCAACGATCTAGACGGTACATATACTTTACCGGTTTCACAAATAGAATGAATTTGACGCCAACACAGCGTAGTATCGCTTTTTTGCGTCTGCTGGTAGACGTTCATAATACAAAGAAGCCAAATGTTGTTTTGTGAACGTAGGAAAAGAGTTTGACTCGATTAGCTCTTACAGCTGTTACATCTATTGACTATCGAGGGAGGTGCTTCCGAGTGTACGAAATCCATTATCCTCAAAATTCTACTTGCAAATGACGTAACGTTATTAATGACGTCAAACCTTACGCAATTTCGCCATTCCATGAACCGCGTATTTGGGGAGGCGCTCTGGAGTGTACGACCTTAAAAAAACACTTTTTCTTCAAGCCTCGATTCTGAAAATTTGATACATTCAAGCGGATCTATCTTCCAGTTAGTGTGCAAAATCTCAAGGAAATCCGTCCAGTAGTTTTTGAGATATAAGCCGTGGAGTTGGGACAGACAGACAGACACACACACACAGAGACAGACAGACAGATAAAAACCGCTGGCGCTGAACCTCCAGGTTTTGGCATATATATAAAAAATGTAAAAAAAGATCGGGATCGAACCCGCAACCTCTCGAGAAAAGAGGGGGAAAACACACACACACATAAAAACACAAAAAACCACAACCTCTCGAAAAAAGAGAAGAAAAAAAAAGTTTCAGCGCAGAATCAAACCTGGTCATGCATGACCAAGAGTCGAACGCTCTACCAGCTGAGCCATTAGAGAATTGCTATGACGGAGTGTTTGTAAAGCATGTAAATCCACTTCTAAGCTATCGGCCCAGGAACAATCAACCATACATTTTAAACATGATGGATAGGTTCAGGAAGCTCCTATTATGACATGTTTTGCTTTCCTTTGGCATGTCATAGATGCTGAATTAACACTCACACAGTCACACAGAGGAGGAAGTGTATTATAGATGTTCAACCCAGACATGTGCATTCATACTCATTCAGTGATTCACGCACACACCATGTGTGGTTACCGTGGTTACGTTGTGTTTTCTTCGCGTAGACACTGATCTATATCTAAATACGTGGAGTAGATAGAAAAAATGGCTAGCAAGAAAAAAGAGAGAAAGGCAAGGGCAAAAAACTTCAGTGAAACCAAAATGAGTGTGTTGGTCCTGAAATGCGCCGCTTACATAAAATCTAAGCGCAAGAAGGACTTGCAGGACGGGCGTGAGGCTGGTGTTGAGGAAGAATGTGAAGTAGACGTGCTTGCGAATGTGGAAGAATGTGGAGGTGGTTTCTAACTTTGTTCATGTAGCAAAGAACGTGTATGATTACTTGTGTTTGTGAGTGTAGATTGTCTATGAAAGAATGTGTAGAGTTAACACGTGCAAAATGCGTGATAGCGTCATAAGTGCCTGACGACGTCATTCTTACGGTTGCTGTGCCTTTGAATAATTCTGGGTTCGACTGATTTCTTTATGGATCTCATCGGTGATGGCCAAGATTTCCTTTCGATGGAATCGAAACTTTCTGAACACCTCTTCATCATTAAATACTTCTAACGGGTGCCTTCGGTCTCGGAATACTCGGTTTTTCCTTAACAGATTGTCCTGAATTCGTTTCTTAAGCACAATCGCTGCCATCTTGCCTCTCTCGATAACCCCGGTTTATCTATTTATCTTGCCGACTTCGGGAGAATAGTTTAACACTCTGCTTTGACGCGAGTTTAGGGCTAAATCGCCGTCATGAATAGGAGAATTTAAACCGAAGTCAAGATAAATCGGGGATAGGAGATAAATCGAGTGTTAAAAAGATAAATCGCCATCGTGAATACGGGCCAAGAACAATAAAAATACAGCCAGAGAACTACCAGAATCGGCGATAGGCCCTGGACGCCTAAGCAAGCCGAAGAATTCTATTCTATTCTATTCTATTCACCCTTCTCAAAAAATCTCCTCGCAAATGACGTCACGTTATTCGACGTCAAATGATCACGTCACAGATTTTGCAAAATGGAGTCTGTTGAATCGTTTTCATTGAAACACCAAAATATAAAAAGTCACTTTCTTTTTAAACCTCGATTCTGAAAATTTGATAATATTGAATGGGACCTAACTTCCAGTCAGTGTGCAAAATCTCAAGGAAATCCGTCCAGTAGTTTTTGAGATATAGGCCGTGGAGTCGGGAAAGACACACACACACACAGACAGACTAATAAAGTCTGTAGGACCTCCAGTAAACCTGGAGGGATAAAGTCTGTAGGACCTCCAGTAAACCTGGAGGGATAAAGTCTGTAGGACCTCCAGTAAACCTGGAGGGATAAAGTCTGTAGGACCTCCAGTAAACCTGGAGGGACATGAGTAGTATTTATTCATACCCCTAGCTATCACAGTCTGAGAAATCTTCTCACTGTCTGGCAAAAATGAGACACAAATGCTGTCTGAAATACAATGTAACGAGTCAGTCTGCGTTCATGTGGAAGCCATTTTGCCGCCTGCATGTGTTACCACGCGAGCTATAGCGAGAAAGGGGCGTGGCTGTGGAGGGACATTTCGCCATTCCGTCGATTGACATCTGAGGGGTGGGGGGGGGGGGGGGGGGGGGTGGTTTCGAGTTTACGACCTACATAAATCACTTTCTTTTCAAACCTCGATTCTGAAAATTTGATACAATCGGACCTATGTGCAAAATGTCAAGGAAATCCGTCCAGCAGTTTTTGAGATATCAGCGTTACGTCGAGACTGACAGACAGACATACAGATAAAATTACGTCACGTTATTGATGACGTCACACATTTTGCATTTCGCCATTCCGTCAATTGACATATTAGGGAGGTGCTTTCGAGTTTACGACCTTAAAAAACCACTTTCTTTTCAAACCTTGATTCTGAATATTTGATACATTCAATCGGACCTAACTTCCAGTAAGTGTGCAAAATGTCAAGGAAATCCGTCCAGTAGTTTGTGAGAAATCAGCCGTTAAGTCGGGACAGACACACACACACACACACACACACACACACACACACACACACACACACACACACACACACACACACACACACACACACACAGACAGACAGATAAAGTCTGTAGGACCTCCAGTAAACCTGGAGGGATAAAGTCTGTAGGATCTCCAGTAAACCTGGAGGGATAAAGTCTGTAGGACCTCCAGTAAACCTGGAGGGATAAAGTCTGTAGGACCTCCAGTAAACCTGGATTGATAAAACTATATATCTGTTGTTAACTATATATTTTCTGTGTTTCTGCCTACCTCTGTCTCCCCCTGCCCGTGCACAGATACGCAAAGAGCACAATGCAGTTGTTGGCACATATTTTGCACAGCTCCCTGTAAAGGCTTATTTTAGTGGCAGTGGCTATGTACAACGATGTAGACATCCATGTACCCTGCTAGTCGCGCAGCGGTAAAGTGCAACGATATTTAGTTACACCTGCCTCCATCGCCATCTTCTCCAATGCTATATAAAACTTTGACCACCAGTCCCCTCGCGCACCCCCCTCCCCCCTCCCCCCTGCCCCCCCCCTCCCCCTCCCCCCTGCCCCCCCCTCCCCCTCCCCCCTGCCCCCCCCTCCTTCCACCTCTCCTATAGGTATTCACAGTGGGTTTTTTGGTTGTGCACTCTTCAAGGAAGTTTTCACTTTATAATCAGGATGGTTTTTTTTCATCTTATCTTTGTGTATGAAGATATCGGATTTCTTTTTTTGAGGACGAGTGATATAAATCTCATGAAAGATAAGTCGTGGTGGACTTTTATGAAAAATCCAGACCATAGGTTTCATGAATTCACCTCTACAGCAAATGTAAAATTGAAAATCGAAAGAGCGGGCAGTACAACCGCCGTCTGTTTAATACCTGTCACATCATATGACGAAATGCTGGAGAGAGGATGTTCCCGAAGCCAGATTTACAACGCCACAAACATATCATCAAACATGAATTTCAACTCTATGTTCCTGATGAGGACATGTAATTTATCAGGCGCCCTCCTTTGTATTGAAACTATATTATCGAAGAAACTATTGTCCACTGCATTTTATTACGCTGTCAGGTGCCCTCAGTAAACAGTGCATTGCACATTAATGCAAAACAAACCGTCAGAGCAATGCATGGAAAGCAATCGAGTTGCTTGAATGGAATCGCCTCGTGTGCGAAGGCCTTTTTAAGGATTCGCGTAAATAGCTTCTCAAGATACGAATCTGTGCTGCACGCGCTTTGGTTTGCTCCGCAGTATTTTGATCGAAATGAAATCAGTCCTACTGCAATATCCATACAAAGAGACATTGTGGTCGAACTTTGCCGATCCCGTTTTATCTATTATAGCGATTCATTTCTCCTTAATCAGTTAAAGTTACGAAACTAAGCGTTGTGGCTGGGTTGCTGCATTCATCACAGGCGATGCTCCAAGTCGATCGTTTGTGTCGATGACGTTCGAATGACGTCATCGCCATTGCGCGCCTCATTTCGCACTCGTGCAGAGACAGATTGACGAACTAATCGACGGGATAACTTTTTTTTCATCATTACAGTTCGGGCTTTCTGCTAGTATGCGTAAAAATGGGAAAAGGTTGTTTTGAATGTCGACTCAAACTTTCAATGATATTTTCTCTTTGCAAATTCAAACATCAAATCAAAATTAATCCAAATATCAAAAGCATGCCTGATGAAAGCCAAAGCAATGTTCTTTCAGAATAGGTAGACGTCTGCTAATGTTGTGTTTGCGCGGCTTTTTGCAATATGAGTTTACGATGCAGGTGTCTAGACCGCACCGTCTAAAAGCCCATTCCAGCTGTGTACAATACTGGATGAGATAGATGTTTTATAGGTAAGGTTTCAAGCAAAATGCAAACTACATTAACATCCAAAAAAACAAAAAATACACAGTAATTCGTATTTTACAAAGAAATAACTAAGGTAAAGTTAAATTATTGATCAAAGGAAAAAAGTTTGAGGCGGCCATTTTTAGGCGTGCACTTGTTGCAGATCCTTTGAAATTCCTATTTCCTGTAGAGTCACCTTGCACTCTCTTCCACGCGTGACACACCACTGTCCTATTTCTGTCTTCAAAGAGGCTTCACCGCCAACCTCATGCAATGCAGCGCTTAGGTTGTGCGCTCAGGTGCATAGTTGTCATTGTGCATCACAGCCAGTGTCATGTTTCTGGTGTTTAAAAAAAAGTTCCCATTGATCCTAACGGCTCTGTACAGGGACTCGGTGGTTCGGCCTCAAAACCTCATGCAGTGCACGCTTGTGAGACCTTCCGGAAGAGAAAGAGAGGGGGGGAAATGGGACGAAACGTCCTGGAAGGAGTAGGAGTTGTCTTGAGGTTCCGTCGTTGAGGTGACTGTGATGAGCGATCTTTGACGACAACTGTCAGGCCTTTTGTTTCCCCTCACTGAAGGTGAGTCGCTCCAAGAAGGACAAGGACAAGAACAAGCCCAAAGAAGACGAGCCCCGTGAGGTGGAGGTGAACATTGACTCTCTGCTGCGAGACGCGGTGACGCAGACTGCTGACGCCAAGTACGCCATGCTGGCCAATGGCGGAGTGGACTCAGGGAAGGAGAAGGCCATGGACGAGACAGTCCTTGACAAAGGTAGCCATGGCTCTCCAAAAATCGTTCTGACCACGCCCAAACTGCCCACGAATGGACCCGATACGACCAGAGCCCTGGAGAAGGTAACTCGATGTGGACAAGAGTTTTTCTTGGCATCTTCACTGTGTTTCTTGTTCGAGCACCGCGACGATGTTCAAACCCTGCCTTTCGAAGGAGCCTGCCGCCACCGAAGCATCGTGGATTGTTTACCCTGATTGTCTGCCGTTCTTGGAGCATGCTTGGCCAGATCTATTCGCCGCTGCTTCCTTTGTGGATTTGTCCTGTGTACGTTCCGCATGCCGCTTACAAGTCTGTGTTCGTAGACTCGACACTGCTTTCAAACACAGCAAAGCTCCTCCCCCACTTAGAGCTCACTCGTGACCGTAGTTCGTGTACTGCTCCTGTTTCTGCACTCTGCTTTCTGACTTGAATAGTTCTGCACGTCTCCCAGAGTTAAAGAATCATAATAAAACTAACTGTTGCTGCACGTGCATCTGAAGAAATGTTTGATATGCAGCGTCTAGTTATTTCTTCGAATATCAGTACAGCCAACTGCTTCAGATTCACATTCACTTACAGGTGAAAAGGATTTTTAGCTCACGTGTGAAGTTGTCGTCTGCATTTACGATAGCAGATATAATCGGATTTGCCATGCTTATGTGTCACTTGATGGGGATTGCTGCTGCACTCTTGCTCGCTGTCAGTGAAACAACTGTAACAAATTTTGGCGTATACGGAAAACTCTAATTGTTTATCTGTGGAAGTTTATAAATATTTATCGTTGTTGTTTTATAACGGCCATTGCCAGCAAACGGCAGTCAAGCAATTGTAGTTGTATTCTGTTAGAGTTCATATTGTCGGTGTTCTGTTTTAGTTATATCAATTTGCTACATGTTATCGTGTATGATACTCAATTTATATCGATCACTACTTTGGGGTAGGGGGTTGGGGGGTGGAAGTGTGGGAAGGTTAGCATTTCTGTTTACTCAAATACACCGTCATGTGGCAAAGACCTTGGACGAGGAACGAAACTGAAATCGCTATATTAGGCCTAGGATCATGACCAAATTCGTCACTTTAATGTTTACAATGAGCTCGAAAAATCGATGAAAGTATAGATTTTTTTTAATCCCTGGAAATATGTTGAAGCGAGCTGTTTCACAGCACCGAGTGATAATTGTCACGGCGCGAGTAGAAAACGCTTCCGACACTCGCTGTTCCTTAGAGTAAAGAGCAAAGTCCACGCACGCCAACACGCATCTTGCACACAGCGGTCATACAGGGTCAGAGTACACAAGTCCGTAGAGTATCTCAGCGAAGATAGGTGCCGTGGTCGGACCTCAATGAGTAATTAAATAGGGTAGGTAGCCGATCTTGTCCGACTAATTGTATTCTTTCTGTGGAACAGCTGGTGACAGCAAGGCTTACTCTTGATGGCGACTGTTCGCTTAGTTCGCTTTGTCTTGATTGCCAAAGTGATAGCAATACTAAGCCAATAGTCTCCAGAACAAAGCGAACGTTCGCAATCTCCAAAATGGCCCCTTTCAGGGCCTTATGTTCTTCAGAAAAAATACAGTT
This sequence comes from Theodoxus fluviatilis, assembly GCA_034096865.1. NCBI lineage: Eukaryota > Metazoa > Mollusca > Gastropoda > Cycloneritida > Neritidae > Theodoxus > Theodoxus fluviatilis. The sequence continues at coordinate 89,275 of JAWQFJ010002211.1, read as the reverse complement.
AGACTGGACTTGCTGTCATCAGCTGTTCCATAGAAATGATACAGTTAGACATATCAGTCATCTACCTTATCTTATAGAGGGTTTTAAACACACACGCACGCACGCATGCATGCATGCATGTGTGGGTTTCAAAACATTCCACACTGAATTGCAATTTGTAATCCTTGGATGTAGTTTTAACTCCGTGTGATGATTATGTTCCTGTACTGCTCAGGGCCCGTATTCACAACGGCGCTTTATCTTTTTAACACTCGATTTATCCCCTAAGCCCGGGTTATCTTGATCGGTTAGATAAGGTACGCTCGTCAGAGGATCCTAAGTTGCGCTTTGCTATATATACTGGTTTCCAGCCAAGGGAGAGCGGAACAGGCAGTTGGAATCGTCTGAGTTTAGAGATAAACCGAGGATAAAATAAATCGCCGATAAATCGCCGTAGTGAATACGGGCCCAGGCTGATAATTCCGCTAACCACCCCCCCACCCCCCAAATCAGGTCGAGATTAAATTAGACCTACCATAAGATACTCACAAAAATTCATTTACAGTCGAACTT
>JAWQFJ010002211.1:78723-83723 GCA_034096865.1 Theodoxus fluviatilis | reverse complement strand
GACTTGCTGATTTACTCACTGGGTGACTGGCTGACTGGCTGACTGGCTGACTGGCTCGCTGGCTGACTGGCTGGCTGGCTGGCTGGCTGACTGACTGACTGACTGACTGACTGATTGATTGATTGATGATTGGTTGATTGATTCGCTTATTTTGGGCGAAGACCCGCCAAGACAATAAAATTTACATGTGTGTACATATATAAAATTAGAATATATTATGAACAGTGTAAAATCGGTAAAGTCAGTAACAACACTAAATTTCATACTGTGCTTTGAAAAAATATTTCGCGCTTGCATAAACATCGCAAACATATGTGATACAAATGAAAACATGTAAGACATTATTGTACGACATGAATAATGATTTATACATCTTTTCTCTTTACATTCTCTTCTTGACATTAAGCAGTTATCGACTGTATACGTGTTGCATTACATGACATTATGATAATCACACATTTGTTCCTCAGCTTTCAGTCCGTTAATCTCCTCCCATAGCTGTAGTCGTCGGCTCAGAATACAAAAAACAAGTTTGCTAAAAAAACACTAAGAAGTGATATCCCTCGGCAATTCTCGGGATTTCTAATCGCTCCTTATTGGTATAAGGAAAGCTTCAGACCAGCAACTTGGGTATAGTCCTTCGTAAAGCATGCAAATCAGCAGTCTGCTAAAACAATATGACATACTGCCGGAATTTTCAAATAACTCCCCTGTAATTTTGTCAGGACCTGCAGACTTATCCCTTCTGATCCGATCTGTCTCACTGCACACACTATTTCATTCTCTTGTACAGGAGCGTTTAATTCTGAAGAATTTCCCTTGCCACTAGCTGTTCCCCAGAATACTCAGGAACATATTAGGTTGTGTCGTTTTGGTATACACCCTTTAAGCAAACCATTTTTCTTCTGTAATTTCGTTTGCCATTAACTTTCTCTTGCTGCTCCTCACACATTTCCAGAAAACTCTTGAGTCACGCAGGCTGTTATTTAGTTCGTGAGCAACACTGAACTGACAGGTTTGTTTCTTTTCCCTGTGGATTCCTCTTGTAACACCTTCATCCATCTAAGTGCTCCGACCCGTCCTCAATTTTGAGAGATCGAATATAGCAACGTAGCTGAGCTCTCAGATTTCTTTTCAGAGTGAAACACTCTCCGTCATACCATCTCTGTTTATTATTCAAACGTTATTTACATTTTGAATGGAAATAATATTTGCTACGAGCGTGGACTCTTCTGGGGAAAGTTCGGGATATATAAAGTATATATAAAACACTAAGTGACTTTGGGAATGTTTGGGACATTAAATGAATGAAATCAATTACCTCGCAGCAGATATACATGTATACAGGTATATACGTATAATCGGTCATGTTAAATAAGGACATTTTTTCTTTTATCTTTTTTCTCCATACGCCACTTAGCTTTGTGTCAGCCAATCTAGCAAATTTCGCACTGACAACTATGCATATCAAATAAGTTCGATGCACTCTGTAGTTTTGACTCTACCACACTAAACGGGTCTTGCCTTAGCATAGATTTTTCAATGACAGCACAGCTCATGAAATGAATACTGCTCGGAACTGATCATGATTACCAGTCCTCGAAACCCTCAAACCACTGACAATGTTATTGAGCCGGATTGTGCCACTCCCTCCCTCCCCCCTTGCTCAGCTCCCCCCCCCCCCACCCCCACCCCCCACCCCACCCCCACCCCCACCCCTCACCCGGGCGTCCTTCTCGGTAGTCCTTATGCTTTTCATTAATATCTTCCTATGTTTCCTCTCTCCTCATGCTGAGTAAAATCCGTCAATTGTAATATGATACACGCGCAAGCCATGAATTTGACCAAACAAGCGATAAACTCCGGAAAGGAGTTGTGAGATGGATCCAGTTTTACGAAGCTTTGACCCGCCCAATTGAGATTACTCACGAGTAAAAGTTGTTCACTCAAACACCAATAAACACACACACATACACACGCGCGCACGTACGTGTGCGCGCACACACACACACGCGTACACACGTACACACACACACACACATGCCCGCAAACACGCACTCACACACACACACACACACACACACACACAAACACACACGCGCGCACACACTCACACACTCGTGCGCGCACACACACTTTGACACGAGCCAGGTAGCCAGGAAAGAGGTAGAACTATTGGTCTGTAATTGGTTGTGATTGCTTTGCAAGTGAAAAGGCGGAATGCAGGAAAGGGAGAATGCTGTGGAAGAGTGATGTCAAGGATTCTGAGTGCGTGACAGATCGACAGGCTGTGGGTGCGACAGGCTTCAGGGCTCGGGGGCAGGAAGTGCAAAGACGCCGATCAGTGACGTCATTTTGCGATGACACGTCCTCATGAAGGCGCAGTGACGTCACCAGCAGAATTTAACCCTCCATGTGTTTTCTTCCACGCCGGAGAGTTCCATTTTGCACTACTCTAAATGTAGAACGTTTGTCTGTCACGTTTGCGTGCATTAGCGCTGGAAGCGAGATGTGTAAAAACATGTGTTCACTTTGCTAAAACTGGTGAATCGTTCTGTACTTGTTTTTAAACAAGAAAACGACTGCTGTAGAAGGTTTAAAAGCCCTTCCACACTAATATTTACGTTTGCAAAACACAACACACACACACACACACACACACACACACACACACACACACACACACACACACACACGCACGCACCTCACTGTTGTCAAAAGTCTTGTCTACATGGCGTTTATGTAGTCTTGTCTACGAGTCACACGGGACAAACCCAAAACTCCATGATTACATGTAATACACTTGTTAGCTGTCCGAGAAACACAGAACCAAAAGAAATAGCCATTTTAACGTTTTGTTGGCTTGATTCTAACATGCGGTATCCAAGTTTATCATATTATTAACTATTTGGTCACCATAATTCTCGATGAAAATTAATCTTCACAGACAATTTTTCTTGTAATGTCTTGACAGCTCGCCTGCAGATAATGGAGGTGCTGGAGAACTACGCAAGCTGTCGGTGGATGGTTCCATCAAGAAGGGGCCACCGAGTCAAGATAAACTCGACGATGGTGACCTCTCTGACGACGAGGGGTCGAAGCGCACCCCTGGGCGCAAGAGCTCCACGGGGGGGCTCAACAGCAATCGCATCACGGATGGAAGGGGGTCGGCCCAGCTGAGTCCTTCGCCCAAGAAGTACACCAAGCTGCGCAACGTTGCAGACGAAAAGACCACCATGGACGTTCTCCACCAAAAAGCAACTGCCGTGAGTGTCTCGGGCCTTCGTTCGATCGTTTGGTAGCTTTGCGTGTTGTTGTAGGCTTTGCAAGCATTTCGATAGGACTTTCGAATCAGTGCACACGTGACAAAGCAGTTTGGTAGGAATCATCTGATTGGCTGATCGGCAGGATCGCCCGTCTGGGATGTAGCCTGAGTTTTGTGTGCATCGGAATCAGTAGATATGAATTCGGAGGGAAAATCGGATGGAAACATTCTTAGGCATCTGTATTTTGAATGTTCTTGACCATTATATATGACGTTATGCCTTTGTGTTTTCGTACGAGTCTTGACTTGTGAACCGATCGAGGAGCACACCAATCAGATGCACGTGCCCGGATTCAGAAGTCTTTCCATCAGTTTTTCATCCCGCAGTAGTTTTGTTTGAAGCATGGTTTACGAGAAAAGCCAATGGCCTGTTCAAACCATCGTCTGGTCTGTAGTTAGTATGTCTGCTGTACGCTTCACCAATATTATTTTTATCATGGAACCGATCCCCAAACAATGCTGAGTCAATGAGGAAAAATTCATGTGTTATGGTCTTGGCTTGGTCTTTCGTCGATGTCTGTTTTGGTGTACCCCTTGCAAACACTCTTCATGATAAAACTGATACTTGAATGTAGCAGGGTCTTCGCGGTCCATGCTTGTCGGGCATGGCTCGCATGGATTCTTTTTCTTTATCAGGGTGTCTGTGGCCATGACCTTTGTAGACTCACTGATCGTTAGGGAACACGTTTTCGTGGCAATGACTCTGTGGCTGCAAATTTTGCAGATCTTCTCTTCCTTGTGGGGCAACTCAGTTTGTTATTTTACTCGGGTACTGTTCTCGTAGCTGTCTACCTTGCAACTATTTTCTCTTCATTAAATCCTCTCCTTGCAGACGTTTAGGATGAATATAGGCATTTCTGGTCCCTACAGCATTCCAAGATAATCTTTGATAATGTAAGTTTTTTCTGTTAAGAAATTTTAGTATATGTCAATCTCCACATTTTATATTTGGAAAATATCATCCACCTCGCTTCTTTACTCCCATTTCTGTCGTCTGCAAAATATATCTCTCGATTGCTTTTCGTACATTGAAAGAGGTGACTGAATGTTTTGCTGCAATATTTATTGTCCTGTTTTTCCTCGAAGGGATCTCCAAAGTTTCTCCTTTGATCGAATTTTTAATCTAAGCTCCGTTTTTGTAAAATGTGTGCCTCGTTGTCTTTCATGCTTGGCGAGAAATACAGAAAGAAAAACTAACGCCATGCAAAGTTATTCCAATAAAGTGAACATAAACATGAACCAGTGCTGAACGACTTTAAATGCGTGAACAAGGATAATCGTTTGAGGGAGTCATAACAAGACATTTTCAGTCGTCAATCATTTTTTACAAAACTTTTCAGTGACGCACATCAGCCATAACGATGTGTACGTTCTAATGTACACGTATTTAAATGTTTTAAAAAATACAAACGGGGAATGAATTAAAAGTTAACAAAGGCATATTTGTAGACTGATTGTTCTTCCTTGGCCAAGTCTGCCACCGCACAGACAGGTTCTGAAGACTTCCTTTTCTTGCAGCCGACGGGATGCAGTGCCCAGAAGTGCATTGGGTCCATCATGACCAACATCGTCAACCGAGGCTACGGTCAGTGCCGCCCCAAGGACGAGTTGATCGGCCAGGCCAAGGACTTCCTTGAGCAATACTACGCCTCCATCAAACGGTGAGCATTAAATG
>JAWQFJ010002211.1:48723-71223 GCA_034096865.1 Theodoxus fluviatilis | reverse complement strand
TTCAGCAGTGCCCGTGTGCACAATCTTGCGATATGCCGTGTTAACCATCTTAATAAAGCATGCTTTCGATTTGAAAAAGTACGGTATCTGCTAGACTTGTCGTTTAACTTAATATACATGCAATTTCACCTGTGAACTACTCATTTTAGTCTTTTTTTAAAATACCTATACGGAAATAAGTTTTATCGTGACATTTTGCAGACGTTATCTTAATAAATCTACACTGCCACCCAATGGGTCTCTCTGGCATGGGCTGGCCTCTCTCAAACGATCAGAGGACGTTTTAAGCTCTCCAGAAGTTGACCTGATTTAGTGACTGAAAACGCATGGTCAGTCAGACGTAGCTCCCAGTGAGGTATCCAGTTCAGGTGGAGAGGGTCGCACCTAGCACTTGAAGGGAGCAAGACTTGCACTTCACCGTGTCTCCCGTGTCAATGAACAAAAAGAGGAGTGTGACCAAATAGGCCTAAGTCTGGCGGTACTTCTTCTTCGGGCCTAGTCAGACCTAGACTACGAAGTACCGCCAGACTTCACTGGTCACCCTCCTCTTGTTGTTCAAGAATTATAGACTGACACCGGCCCTTCACCCCTTTGTTTGACCACGTGTCAACGGTCTCGTGTCTGGCTGTGTCGGATTCCCTGCGCAATGTGGGCGCCATAGTGACAAAAGCGTTTTCTTGACGAGGGACAACTCGCGCATGGACGGACGGACGGACGGACGGACGGACGGACGGACGGACGGACGGACGGACGGACGGACGGAGTTTTACGACCTCTCAGCCTCTGTAGGCTATGTAAGGCCATTAAGCACGAGAATCACTAGAATACATGCGCAAGTCAAGTCACGATGTCCCTATTTATTCACCTCTTACGAATCGCGTAGGGAGACGCGGTGGGTCTATTCTGACCCCCAACCCACAGGGGCAACGGGTGCATGGATGACTCTGTATTCCCAAACCCCCGGGACGATTCTTGCAGCACCATTTCATTCGTATTTTTGCACATGCAAGTAGGCCTACTTGGGCACTGAGCGGTGTGTCGACATGAATCAACATTTGCGACGCAGTTCTCACACACGCATGTCGAGAACGCATCAAAGGCTGTTTTGTGTGCATGCTAATAAAGAACCGAACGTAAGATTTAATTAACTGCGCTGAAATGAGAAGCAATTACCTGTAATTAAATCAACAAAATCAATGAGAAGTGGTCTACGCCTTCGGAATTGTGCATAGTCAGTACCAATATAGCTCTTCTCTTTCTTGTGAACTTATTGGTGATTGAAAATATTTGGTGATGGGCTTATTGCGTCAATTTTTAACCTAATCCAAGGAGTACTTTATCAGAAGGAGATGCACCACAGATTTCCAGCCTGTGCTAGCAAAGGCCATCATACTGATAACAGTATACTATCATGTTAACATAAACAAGCAGTTTTCAGATTTTTACTTATAGCGGGACATTTGCTAATAAAGAAAGTCATTTTGGTGCTTTATTCCCTCCCATTAGAAAAACAACTGCCGGATATGCATTAAAACCTCTATTAACACTTGACTGAAGTGAATGATCACTTTCTTGCATGATTATCAGTTAAAAGGACTGCATGACCAACATACATTCAACAAAATACTATTCTCATTAACATAAATCAGATTAAATGAGTCAAAAGGATCTAAAACTAACATTTTAAGTTTGTTTTTTAAAGTTCAAATTTAAAATTAGATTTTCAATGCCACACCTGCAGCACTGTCAAACGGAGACGCCCAGTAATAAAATGGAAAGCAGTCTAATATGGCCTAGAAATCTAGTTGTGATTCTGTTTATCCAACAATTCCTAATAAAAATGCCGCACCGAGCAAATTGCATTGCATTAAAAAAAATTAAATATATTTTTTAAACAACAACAGAGAGAGGGAATGAGAGAGCGAGAGAGGACAAGAGACTGAAGAGTGAGAGTCGAACACACAGCCAGCCAGACAGAAAGAGGGAGAGAGAGAAAGTGTGCATACTATGTGTGTATCTGTGAGAGATAGAATGTGTGTGACTGTGAGATAGTGTGTGTGAGAGGGGGCAGTAGACAGAAATGCAGTACACAAACAAGGAGAGAAACAGAAGAAAGTCTCTAGTCATTCACAACTTAAATAGCAGTTGTTAGTAGGGGTGGGGGGTTGTGGGAGGGTCAAGGAAGGTCTACCTTAAACTAGTTAAAGTGAGCATAAAATTAACAAGCACTTTTACATCCAAGGACCAAAATCACAATCACACTGAAAAACACACTAACACACATGTTGTGGACCTTTCCGCAATGACACACACACATTCATGTAAACACACACACATGCGCGTGTGTGCGCACATAAAATCATTAAGTGATTAACCCATATGAAATGACACACTCAAACGGCACATACATTGTCAAAACACACACACTCTGATTGAACCATACACCGTAGCACACATGTATGTATACTCACACGTACCATCACACACACACACACATTTATTACCTGGTAGGAATTGAACCCATTGTTAGGATGGAGAAAATTTCCAAGAGGCACTCTGATTCCTTTTTTGAACGCTTTGAGAGTTACAGGGCAAGTCAGAGTCTGTCTGTTTTCAACAATAACAGAAATATTTGCTTCACAAAAATTCTCTTTCATGAAGACACACACAAAATGTTTTTCGGATCTTGTAATGATCACGTCTTTGTATGTTTTTCTAAGAGTTTTCTCAGGATTAAAACTTGCGAAGGTTTCAATTCCATCCACTTTCCTCAAATGTTCCAGTTGCCTTGCTTCAATGTTTGTAACATCCGTGGATCTTGGTTGAGCTTTCGGCGTTGGCATGCACGATTTTGGGATTTGAGGGAAGACACTCGGCGGATGCTTAGCAAACATCGAAAAAAACACTGTTTAAGTATCCATAAATCCACAGAAAGCAATTTCTAAACAATTCAATTCAAAACTGCAGCCATCAACAATAATGCTTACTTTCGGTTCCTGATACATGCGCTACATAACAGAGTGCGCGTTTTAAACGAACAAAATCATCAAATCAACAAAATAGGTGACAAATTATAATAAAACGTGTTTCAAAATCATGTTTTAATGGTCTTTAAACTTCATATCAATACGAAAATACTGATTTCAAGTAAGCGAAGATTCATCTGCGGGTCAGTCGGCACGAGACAAGTAGAACCAGCGATAAGACTGCATCTCCTATGATAGAGTACTCCTTGACCTAATCATAAACTGATTGGTTTATAAGAAGAGGTGATTAAATGTCAAGTTAACCATACGCGATTTGTTAGTTTTGACCGTTTGTCATTCACATGAAGGATATGATTTCAAAACGTAGCTGCGCGTTCCCGCTCAGAGTTGTGGAAAAAGAGTAAATTCAGTCAACGAAACTTTGCAATCTGAACGAATGCAGCCGTTTATTTTTGTCGAATTTGGGATGCGTGTCGCTACGACCCTAGGAGCAGAATGCACTAACGCTCCATAACTGCAAGCATCAGGTTCTCTTTAAGCTTTTGAAATATATATATTTCTAATTTTCTGCCTTTGGCTACGCTTTTAGTGCTCGTCGAGTCGTAAGTTCTCTCCGGGGGGATGGAGGTTGGGGAAGTGGGGGGATGGAGGTTGGGGAGGTGGGGGGATGGAGGTTAGGGAGGTGAGGGGATGGAGGTTGGGGAGGTGGGGGGATGGAGGTTGGGGAGGTGAGGGGATGGAGGTTGGGGAGGTGGGGGGATTGGAAAGTGGAGGGATGGAGGTGGGGGAGGCGGGGTGATGAAGGTTGGAGAGGTGGGGGATGGAGGTTGGGGAGGTCGGGGGATGGAGGTTGGGGAGGTGGGGGAATGGAGGTGGGGGAAATGGAGGTGGGGGGATGGAGGTTGGGGAGGTGGGGGGATGGAGGTTGGGGAGGTGGGGGGATGGAGGTGGGGGAGGTGAGATGATGGAGGTTGGGGAGGTGGGGGGATTGGGAAGTGGAGGGATGGAGGTGGGGGAGGCGGAGTGATGAAGATTGGAGAGGTGGGGGATGGAGGTTGGGGAGGTCGGGGGAATGGAGGTTGAGGAGGTGAGGGGATGGAGGTTGGGGAGATGGGGGGATGGAGGTTGGGGAGGTGGGGAGGTGGGGGAATGGAGGTAGGGGGAAGGAGGTGGGGGAAGGAGGTAGGGGGAAGGAGGTGGGAAAATGGAGGTGGGGGAATGGAGGTGGGGGAGGTGGGGTAATGGAGGTGGGGGAATGGAGGGGGGAAGGAGGAGGGAAATGGAGGTGGGGGGATGGAGGTGGGGGGAAGGAGGTGGCGGAATGGAGGTGGGGAAATGGAGGGAGGTGGGGGAATGGAGGTAGGGGGAAGGAGGTGCGGGAATGGAGGTGGGGGGATGGAGGTGCGGGAATGGAGATGGGGGGATGGAGGTGGGGGGAAGGAGGTGGGGGGAAGGAGGGGGGAATGGAGGTGGGGGAATGGAGGTGGAGGGAAGGAAGTGGGGGAATGGAGGTAGGAGAATGAAGATGGGAGGAATGGAGGTGGGGGAATGGAGGTGGGGGAATGGAGGTGGGGGAAAGGAGGTGGGGGAATGGAAGTGGGGAATGGAGGTGGGGGAATGGAGGTGGAGGGATGGAGGTGCGGGAATGGAGGTGGGGGAATGGAGGTGCGGGAATGGAGGTGGGGGGAGTAGGTGGGGGGAAGGAGGTGGGGGGAAGGAGGTGGGGGGAATGGAGGTGGAGGGATGGAGGTGCGGGAATGAAGATGGGAGGAATGGAGGTGGGGAAATGGAGGTGCGGGAATGGAGGTGGGGGGGATGGAGGTGCGGGAATGGAGGTGCGGGAATGGAGGTGGGGGATGGAGGTGGGGGGAAGGAGGTGGGGGAAGGAGGGGGGAATGGAGGTGAGGGAATGGAGGTGGAGGGAAGGAAGTGGGGGAATGGAGGTAGGGGAATTAAGGTGGGGGGAATGGAGGTGGGGGGAAGGAGGTGGGGGGGATGGAGGTGGGGGGATGGGGGCTTCTCCAGTGAGGCAATGTCGATGAGGAGCCGTTCAGGGAAAAGTTTGAGTCTGAAAAGTGTTGTCCAGTTTTCAGGTCAAGCATTGCAATAGCGGAATACAAAAAATGATATGTTGGTAGAGACAAAGCTGTTTCGGCTGATATTTAAATATCAAATGTGCGCGTAATCCTTACATAGCTCGTCATTAGAAAAATCTGTTACCACTTCATCTGCATCCAGCTTAAATGTCTCCAGACAAAATTCATCTGCGCAGTACAAATCTTTGCTAGTTTGGCATCAATTGGAGAAAAACGTAAGATCTTCAGCTTATGCTGTAGAACTTTAAAATTGCAAAAATTCCGTTAGAATTACGTAAAAACAACGTAAAACTTGACATCTACGCTCTCTTTACGACGATGACGCAATGAAAAGCCCAAATGAGTAGATTTCGTAGTGCGCTTTGTTCATGCTTTTCATTCACTGTCAAGACAAAGGAAACGTTGGTGTTTCGTATGTCTTGTAACGTATTTCTCCTTTTTTTGTATTGCCCGTAAGCACGCATTTGCGCGCGCGCACATACACGCGCGCGCGCACACTCCCACACGCAAGCACGCACGCACACACTCACACGCAAGCACGCACGCACACACTTGTACAATAAACCACGTCATCACACACATGCAAGTACAAATGCTCGCGCGCACACGTACACGCAGATATACATTATAATACACCCGTAAACAGGCGTAGACAAATACACATGCGCGTGCGCAAACACATACATGTACAGTCGACGTGATCTGGGTAAGAGAAAATCACAGACCTCGGTGTATTGTTAACTTCCAGCAGTCATGCCCTTATCAATAGTGCTTGAGCATGATCTGGGTAAGAAATAATCACAGGCCTCGATGTATTGTTAACTTCCAGCAGTCATGATCTTATCAATAGTACTTGAGCATGATCTGGGTAAGAAATAACCACAGGCCTCGATGTATTGTTAACTTCCAGCAGTCATGCCCTTATCGATAGTACTTAAGCATGATCTGGGTAAGAAACAATCCCAGGCCTCGATGTATTGTTAACTTCCAGCAGTCATGCCCATATCAATAGTACTTGAGCATGATCTGGGTAAGAAATAATCACAGGCATCGATGTATTGTTAACTTCCAGCAGTCATGCCCTTATCAATAGTACTTGCGCATGATCTGGGTAAGAAATAACCACAGGCCTCGATGTATTGTTAACTTCCAGCAGTCATGCCCTTATCAATAGTACTTGAATGAAGTAACGTGATAAGTTGTTGTTGCCGTTAGATGACAAAATACGGCGGAAGCCGATGGATGCTCCATCCTCAGCTGTCAGGCCCGGGTTGTGGACGTTCTTCACGAAGATGAATGGCGTTGGCTGCCCTGGGCCGCCGTATCGTTGTGGTCATAATGATTGTGGCATTCCTTTTGATTTGCAACTCCCCAATCAACCAGTTCCCCACAAACACACGAGAAAAACACCCTATGGTTCGAAATCGCATTCTAGATCCGTCATTATCTCCACTCTCCTCCCAGTTGTCCAACACGGCGAAGTTTGATGATCGAGTCAGATGCGCGCCTTGTGACGACGACAGGTTTTTCACAATAAATTGCACATATGAGAAAGATGCAGTGATGTAGAACTGCTAGAAATTAATGATTAGGCGTCAGGACATCCTACAACTAACAGATGAAGTACTAGAAGCCACAGATGTTTCGAATCGAGCCAGGCTAGGCCGCCATGAGGACATCTGGCTGGACACGTGACTACCGCTACGTCACAAGCAGAAACCCATCTGATTGGCTGTTCGAGGAAATGTCCAACGTACATGGAATAAATAGTACATGTTTCTGTTGGGCGGACACTCGACAGAACATTGGTTTTTGGACTTGCGAGCGCGACATTTTCTATAGAAACGGCATAGTTGCCAGAACAGTGCCACGTCTGAGCACGCCCAAAGCATTTTTTGACACTTGCAAAGGCGTGATTTCCAATGGAGGCAGCATAATTGCTGGAAATTTGTCCACGCATAAGGAGGACCTTTACTGGATCGAGAGCAATTATCGTGTTGTTGTCCTCAGAATGTCAGATGCAGGGACGCGTGACAAATTTTTGATATTTTAATAATTCCAACTTGAGCATTCACAGTTCCTCGAACACACCTGTGGCGTGGCATACATATCATTGATATATCGAATGCGTAGAAAGCACGACATGATAATGTTTGTGTTGTGTTTGCCCCGAGCGAAACGTGACGCGGCAAGTGAAATTTGTCGCACCTGACTGCATCCAGCATTTCACGCATGGCCTCCCGTCAGGTGCGACTCATTATCTTCTTGCTGGCTTGCTTTCCACCATCTTGGTCCTCCCACTTCCGTTGCCAAGAGCGCTGCAAGCGTGCAGGCAGTGGGTAGAATGGTCAACAGAGATGGCGACGAATCCATGTAACGCCCATGACGCTTATTGTTCCGGCCTGCCTCGCCATGTTGGTTCTGCCAGGCCCGGGTTGTGGACGTTCTTCACGAAGATGAATGGCGTTGGCTGCCCTGGGCCGCCTGAGAGACATGACATCGATTATTTGTCCCGGCAGCTCCTATCAATAAAGCCATCGCCATGATCTATCCCTTTCTCGCTTTGTCTCTGGCACTCACTCCGTTTCTTTGGATCCATTGTCAAACACAGCAAACCGCTCTGATGAATGCCCCTGTAGTCTCTTCGGGGAATTGAGCGATAGATATAACATTATTAAACGGCAAGCAACACCGATAAACTGGCTTTGAAAACGCCATATGAGAAACGGCACCCAAATGCAGAGAATTGTCCTGTAAGCAAGTAAAATGAGATACAGACTTTTGTTCGCTCTCTCTCCACTTTGGAGACAGATGGTGCTTTGCACGCAAGCGAACTTTCTGGACAAGGCACGTCAAGGTGACGGAAGAGAAAAGATAATTCGCCTTTGTGGTGATTTACGCTTGGGAAGATGGTTGTTGCAGATAAAACATGGTAGGATCGGTGAGAGCTGGATCGAATTGCTGTATTATTTCGTTGCAGATGGCGTTGTCCAGAAGAAGGCAGGCTCGATTCACTCAAACCGCATAGTCTGGCTCGATTCGAAACATCTGTGGCTTCTAGTATTTCATCTGTTAGTTGTAGGATGTCCTGGTGCCTAATCATTAATTTCTAGCAGTTCTACATCACTGCATCTTTCTCATAATTATGTGCAATCTGTTGTGAAAAGCCTGTCGCCGTCACAAGGCGCGCATCTGACTCGATCACCAAACCTCGCCGTGTTGGACAACTGGGTGGAGAGTGGAGATAATGACGGATCTAGAATGGGGTTTCGAACCATGGGGTGTTTTCTCGTTTTCTTTGTGGGGAACTGGTTGATTGGGGAGTTGCAAATCGAAAGGAATGCCACAATCATTATGACCACAACGATACGGGGAAAGCTGGAAAAACATCCATCAACACACTCCGTTTTGTGTCAATACACGTGGCCACGTGGTATCGTTGTCTACTACGACGTGGGTGTCACGGATTCGTTTTGCAGAGGATACTCTCGTCTGTATTTTTGTTTGTTTGTTTAATCTTTCCAAAGTTATCATCTACCTGTTTTACCGGTCACAAAAATGATGTGTCCTGTCAACCAAACTTGCCACGTGTGAGAAGGCCTTCAGCAATTGGACACTTTGACGCAGACGTACTTGCCAGATCCGTATTATGGAGAGAAACTGTCGTTGCAGTGACTCATTCCATGTTGCAAACATCCAATACTGCTTCTCCGCCCTTGTTATTTACACATTGTGTATTATTTCTTAATTGTTGTTCTGTTACTGGTGCTGGTACCATTGTTGTACATACAATACTACCCGTGTCGTCGTAGTGAGTGTAATAAACGTTTGTTGTTGTTGGTGCTGCTCCTCTAATGGTATTTGATATTTCTTCCCTTACGTAATTCGTCATGCTTGCCGGGTGTGCAGGAAACCAGACAATGCTTGAGGTTTGAACGCAAGATCGTGTTTCATTGATCTGATTTTGTCTCAATGCCACCTTGCACCCCCACCTCCATCCTCCACACCCACCTTTCTCTAGCCTCATCGGCTGCCAGAGGCCGCCCCAAGTTGAGCTGCTGGATGAGGTCCTGAAAGCCCAACAGGCAGCGGTTCCAGCTAAGGATGGGGCATTAATCGGCTTCCGCCGTACTTTGTCATCTAACGGCAACAACAACTTATCATGTTACTTCATTCAAGTACTATTGATAAGGGCATGACTGCTGGAAGTTAACAATACATCGAGGCCTGTAGTTATTTCTTACCCAGATCATGCTCAAGTACTATTGATAAGGGCATGACTGCTGGAAGTTAACAATACATCGAGGCCTGTGATTATTTCTTACCCAGATCATGCGCAAGTACTATTGATAAGGGCATGTCTGCTGGAAGTTAACAATACATCGGGGCCTGTGGTTATTTCTTACCCAGATCATGCTCAAGTACTATCGATAAGGGAATGACTGCTGGAAGTTAACAATACATCGAGGCCTGTGATTATTTCTTACCCAGATCATGCGCAAGTACTATTGATAAGGGCATGACTGCTGGAAGTTAACAATACATCGAGGCCTGGGATTATTTCTTACCCAGATCATGATCAAGTACTATTGATAAGGGCATTACTGCTGGAAGATAACAATACATCGAGGCCTGAGGTTATTTCTTACCCAGATCATGCTCACGTACTATTGATAAGGGCATGACTGTTTGAAGTTAACAATACATCGATGCCTGTGATTATTTCTTACCCAGATCATGCTCAAGTACTATTGATAAGGGCATGACTGCTGGAAGTTAACAATACATCGATGCCTGTGATTATTTCTTACCCAGATCATGCGCAAGTACTATTGATAAGGGCATGACTGCTGGAAGTTAACAATACATCGATGCCTGTGATTATTTCTTACCCAGATCATGCGCAAGTACTATTGACAAGGGCATGACTGCTGGAAGTTAACAATACATCGAGGCCTGGGATTATTTCTTACCCAGATCATGCTCAAACACTATTGATAAGGGCATGACTGCTGGAAGTTAATAATAATAATAATAATAATAATAATAATAATAATAATAATAATAATACAGACTATTTCTACGCACATACCTTCCCTAATAGGCAAGCTCATGGCGTTTACAATGAAAACGTCCACACTCATACAAAGCATTCCAACACTCGCACACTGTACAGTTGAAATAAAAGAAAAATTAAATACAATACAATTAATTAAATAGCAGGCAATAAACAAAACACGAAACATAAAAGAGACGCCTTGTGAAGCACTTCACTGCTCGTCAGAAAAGACTGACCGGAACAGGTGTGTCTTGAGAGAGGTTTTGAACTGGGACATGGAAGAGTGACGGACAGGGAAAGGTAGGCTATTCCACGTTACAGGGCCGATGTAAGAAAAAGCTCGCTGTCCCTGGGTTTTCTTTTTGCGACGGGGGACATTTAACGTTTTGGTGTCTGCAGCTGAACGGTTATTTCTAGCGGGGGTGTAGACAGTGAGAATTTCTTTGAGTGCGTGTGGTGCAGTTTGATTGAAGAAGTTGAAACACATAGTGGCTAGCTTATACTCTATCCTCTGAGCGACGGGGAGCCAATGCACTGCACGAAGGAGTTTGGATGTGGGGGTCCTCTTGGGACATCTAAAAACTAATCTAACAGCAGTGTTTTGGACTTTTTGCAGTTTGTTTGCAAGAGTGTCAGAGATGCCGGCAAGAAGAGAATTTCCATAATCAAGACGGGACAGAACAAGGGAAGTGACAAGGGTTTGAGTGGCCTGTTGTGAAAGATAGTGACGAATAGTGCTAATTTTCCTTAACTCGTAGTAAGCTAACGGGCAAACTTTGTTCACATGAACTCTCATAGAAAGATCATCATCAAACATGACACCTAAGTTTCTAACAGACTTTGAGAATTCTATCTCACTCTGACCTACGGTTAGTTTCAGGGCCTGATCGAATTCGCCTCTACCGCCAAACAGAAGAGCTTCGGTCTTTGAATCATTAAGTTTGAGTTTGTTCTGGGTCATCCACTGTTTCACATCAGAAATACAAAGTTCATTTGCAGAGAGACCTGTGATTATTTCTTACCCAGATCAGAAATACAAAGTTCACTTGCAGAGAGGCCTGTGATTATTTCTTACCCAAATCATGCTCAAGTACTATTGATAAGGGCATGACTGTTGGAAGTTAATAATACATCGAGGCCTGTGATTATTTCTTACCCAGATAAGTACTATTTATAAGGGTATGACTGCTGGAAGTTAACAATACATCGAGGCCTGTGATTATTTCTTACCCAGATCATGCTCAAGTACTATTGATAAGGGCATGACTGCTGGCAGTTAACAATACACCGAGGCCTGTGATTATTTCTTACCCAGATCATGCTCAAGTACTATTGATAAGGGCATGACTGCTGGAAGTTAACAATACATCGAGGTCTGTGATTTTCTTTTACCCAGATCATGTCCACTGTACATGTATGTGTTTGCGCACGCGCATGTGTATTTGCCTGTTTACGGGTGTATTATAATGTATATCTGCGTGTACGTGTGCGCGTGAGCATGTGTACTTACATGTGTGTGATGACGTGGTTTATTGTACAAGTGTGTGCGTGCGTGCTTGCGTGTGAGTGTGTGCGTGCGTGCTTGCGTGTGAGAGTGTGCGCGCGCGCGCGTGCGTATGTGCGCGCGCGCGCAAATGCGTGCTTACGGGCAATACAAAAAAAGGAGAAATACGTTACAAGACATACGAAACACCAACGTTTCCTTTGTCTTGACAGTGAATGAAAGGCATGAACAAAGCCCACTACGAAATCTACTCATTTGGGCTTTTCATTGCGTCATCGTCGTAAAGAGAGCGTAGATGTCAAGATTTACGTTGTTTTTACGTAATTCTAACGGAATTTTTGCAATTTTAAAGTTCTACAGCATAAGCTGAAGATCTTACGTTTTTCTCCAATTGATGCCAAACTAGCAAAGATTTGTACTGCGCAGATGAATTTTGTCTGGAGACGTTTAAGCTGGATGCACATGAAGTGGTAACAGATTTTTCTAATGACGAGCTATGTAAGGATTACGCGCACATTTGCTATTGAAATATCAACCGAAACAGCTTTGTCTCTACCCACATATCATTTTTGTATTCCCCTATTGCAATGCTTGTCCTAAAAACTGGACAACACTTTTCAGACTTAAAGTTTTCCCTGAACGGCTCCTCATCGACATTGCCTCACTGGAGAAGCCCCCATCCCCCAACCTCCATCCCCCCCACCTCTCCAACCTTCATCACCCCGCCTCCCCCACCTCCAGTCCACCACCTCCATCCCCCTACATCCATCCCCCCACCTCCATCCTCCCACCTCCATTCCCCCACCTCCTTCCCCCACCTCCATTCCCCCACCTCCCCAACTTTCATCCCCCAACCTCCCCAACTTCCATCCCGCCACCTCTCCAAACTTCATCACCCCGCCTCCCCCACCTCCATCCCACCACCTCCCCAACATCCATCCCCTCCCCTCCCCAACCTCCATCCCCCCAACTCCCCAACTTCCATCCCCTCACCTCCCCAACCTCCATCGCCCCGGAGAGAACTTACGACTCGACGAGCACTAAAAGCGTAGCCAAAGGCAGAAAATTAGAAATATATATATTTCAAAAGCTTAAATTAAAGAGAACCTGATGCTTGCAGTTATGGAGCGTTAGTACATTCTGCTCCTAGGGTCGTAGCGACACGCATCCCAAATTCGACAAAAATAAACGGCTGCATTCGTTCAGATTGCAAAGTTTCGTTGACTGAATTTACTCTTTTTCCGCAACTCTGAGCGGGAACGCGCAGCAACGTTTTGAAATCATATCCTTCATGTGAATGACAAACGGTCTAATCTAACAAATCGCGTATGGTTAAATTGACATTTAATCACCTCTTCTTATAAACCAATCAGTTTATGATTAGGTTAAAAATTGACGCAATAAGCCCATCGCCAAATATTTTCAGTCACCAATAAGTTCACAAAAAAGATAAGAGCTAAAAGTACAAAATGTTACTGACTATGCACTATTCCCAAGAAGTAGACCACTTCTAGTTGATTTTGTTGATTTAATTCAACAGGTAATTGCTTCTCATTTCAGCGCAATTAATTAAAACTTACGTTCGGTTCTTTGTTAGCATGCACACAAAACAGCCTTTCATGCGTTCTCGTCACGCGTGTGTGAGAACTGTGTCGCAAATGTTGTTTCATGTCGATGGATGGATGGATGGAGTTTTACGGCCTATCAGCCTTTGAAGGCTATAGAAGGCCAGCAAGCACGAAAATCACTAGAGCAGTTTAGAGTAATCGCAAGTCAAGTCACGGTGTCCCTAGTTATTCGCCTCTTAGGAATCGCGTAGGGAGACGCGGTGAGTCAATTCTTACCCCGAACCCACAGGAGGAGCTTCATGTCGGCACACCGCTCAGTGCCCAAGTAGGTCTACTTGCATGTGCAAAAATACGAATGAAATGGTGCTGCAAGAATCGACCCGGGGGTTTGGGAATACAGAGTCATCCATGCACACGTTCCACCTGCAGGTTGGGGGTCAGAATAGACCCACCGCGGCTCCCTATGCGATTCGTAAGAGGTGAATAAAGAGGGACATCGTGACTTGACTTGCGCATGTATTCTAGTGATTCTCGTGCTTAATGGTCTTACATAGCCTACAGAGGCTGAGAGGTCGTAAAACTCCGTCCGTCCGTCCGTCCGTCCATGCGCGAGTTGTCCCTCGTCAAGAAAACGCTTTTGTCGCTATGGCGCCCACATTGCGCAGGGAATCCGACACAGCCAGACACGAGACCGTTGACACGTGGTCAAACAAAGGGGTGAAGGGCCGGTGTCAGTCTATAATTCTTGAACAACAAGAGGAGGGTGACCAGTGAAGTCTGGCGGTACTTCGTAGTCTAGGTCTGACTAGGCCCGAAGAAAAAGCTTGGTTCCGAAAACTTGCCTTGACTACGAAGTACCGCCAGACTTATTTGGTCTCACTCCTCTTTTTGTTCATTGACACGTGGCAAGTTTATTTGAAAGGAAACGAAATTCCTTGTGTCCGATAAATGATTCTCCCTCTTGGTTCGGGGTAAAATTTGACCCACCGCGTCTCCCCACGCGATTCTTAAGAGACGAATACCTAGGGACACCGTGACTTAATTTGCGTTTACTCTAAACTGTTCTAGTGATTCTCGTGCATAATGGCCTTACATAGCCTACAAAGACTCATAGGCCGTAAAACACCAACCTTCCATCCATCCGGTATTGACTTAATGAGAACTAAAGCGATAATTTTTATAGTTACAGACGAGGACATCGGCCGGAAAATGATCGCGGGTCAACCGCGTAGTAGTTAGTGCTGGGTACCGGTACAGAGGACCGTACCGATTTTTTAACCGGTATTTTTGCATTTAATACTACGCTGACGTCATGCTGACCAATCCTTACGATAACACATGCACTTGCATAGCCGTTGGCAATGACGTATGAGGTTGCGCAATAGTTATCAGTGCACCAGAAAACGGAAGGAGGATTTTTGGATTTGAGGATTTGAGAGAGAGAGAAAAAGAGAAAGAACGAGGAGGTTAGAGGGAGGAGAAAGACAGGTGTGTGAGAGAGAGGGACAGAGAGGGAGAAGGAGAGATGTAAAATTAAACCTACACAGTTTTTTCTTTTCTTTATTAAAAAAAAGAAGAAGCAGTAAATTAACCCCCAAAAATTAGTTTTCTTGCGTAATACAAAAGCATATTCAAAAGAAAATCAAAGTCAATCATCTTTGCTTCAAATCAGACATTTCAACATTTTAAAAAGAGCCAAAGCACTGGAGTTTGGAAACTCAACGTCATATGAGCTCCGTTGAGATCGAGTCAAACAGAGTTATCTCTTCCTACTTCAGCAAAACAAAGCGCGTTGCTTACAAAACCTGTGAAAGACACGACTGTTTTTGGAGCACAAAGTTTGTTGTTTCTACAATGGTGACCTCCTGCTGTGTGAAGAACTGCCACAATAGGCATGACAGAGAGAAAGATCGACGTTTTTTGTCGTACCGCGTGTTGGAACGCGAAAAGGCAAGGAAATGCTGGATTTCACAACTCAAAGGCGCCGTGAGTGGATCGCTCAACTGAACCTGAAGTCACTCACTTTTGACACTGAGGCAGATCGATTTGTTTGTTCGGATCACTTTGTAAATGGTGAGAACTTGTTATGTTTTGCGTTTTGTAACTTATCAAATACTAGAAAAGACCGAAAGAGAGTATGCAGGATCTTTTATTGAAGCAGAGATAGTATAGTATAATATATATTATAGTGTCTCTGATTGAAGTAAACGCCTGCTCTCTCTCTCTCTCTCTCTCTCTCTCTCTCTCTCTCTCTCTCTTCATTCTCTCTCTCTCTCTTCTTCTCTCTCTCTCTCTCTCTCTCGTCTTCATTCTCTCTCTCTCTCGTCTTCATTCTCTCTCTCTCTCTCTCTCTCTCTCTCTCTCTCTCTCTCTCTCTCAGGTACACAGATATGCGTAAATGAGTGTATTGCTGAACGAAAAGCTGAAGCGAAGGAGAAAAGGTCTATCTGTCTGTATGTCTCTCTGTCTCTCTGTCTCTCTGTCTGTCTTTCTGTCTGTCTCTCTGTCTCCCTGCCTGCTTGCCTGCCTGCCTGCTTGCCTGCCTGTCTGCCTGCCTGTCTCCACTGTCTGCACTGCCAGCAGTGTCTCCATAGAGAGGGAAGGAAGGGAGAAAGATACATTTACAGCTCTCGCCGCTGTACTCGCCCCCTGTCATGCCTGCCTATCCCAAGCCATCACCCACCGTGCTTCTAGACATGAACATTTACACACATACACATATACGTATACACGCTCAAACGGTCCTTTTCATGGCCACACGATGTGAAGCTAGGAACGCCTAGCTTAGGCTCGACCCATTCAAACACCTCTCTTCAGGGCAACGCTCTTTTTAACGAAGGAGTGCTTTGCTGCAGGTAACTATTTTTATGTTTCTGAGATGTGGATAGGGTCACCGAAACTGTAACAACACATACTTTGAGAAAACAATGACTATGGCAGTTACAGCAAGTCCCCAGCAATCAACTAGTCTGTCAAGTACACATTCAGACGGATCTCACGCATTCACCGGTTTGTTGTTTTTCGTGCCTAAACTGATGAGAAGGTCAACGACGATTAAGATATCGACAATGAAGACAATGGGAAGGATGACGATGATGATGAGTCGATTCATTACGATTCATAAGCTCACGTTATCTCACTCTTTCAAATCATCGCACACTACCATTCCCTTCTCTTCAAGTTCTCATCACCCAAACTAACCTTTCTGTAGATAGTGGAAGGACATTCCCTCGAGGAACAAGACAGACCATGGTTTTTGGTGGTTCAATTTCCTCCTCCTCCTCCTCCTCCTCCTCCTCCTCCTCCTCCTCCTCCTCCTCCTCCTCCTCCTCCTCCTCCTCCTCCTCCTCCTCCTCCTCCTCCTCCTCCTCCCTCCCCCTCCCTCCCCCTCCCCTCCCTCTCCTCCTCCTCCTCCTCCTCCTCCTCCTCCTCCTCCTCCTTCTCTCCCCCCTCCTCCTCCTCCTCCTTCTCGTCCTCCTCCCCCTCCTATTTCGCCTCCCCCTCCTCCTCCTCCTCCTCCTTCTCCCCCTCCCCCCCTCCTCCTCCCCCCCTCCTCCTCCCCCTCCCCCTCCCCCCCTCCCCCTCCCTCTCCTCCCCCTCCTCCCCTCCCCCTCCTCCTCCTCCTCCTCCTCCTCCTCCTCCTCCTCCTCCTCCTCCTCCTCCTCCTCCTCCTCCTCCTCCTCCTCCTCCTCCTCCCCCTCCTCCTCCTCCTCCCCCTCCTCCTCCTCCTCCTCCTCCTCCTCCTCCTCCTCCTCCTCCTCCCCCCTCCTCCTCCTCCTCCTCCCCCCCCTCCTCCCTCCTCCTCCTTCCCCCTCCTCCCCCTCCTCCTCCTCCTCCTTCCTCCCCCTCCCCCTCCCTCTCCCCTTATCCTCCTCCTTCTCCTCCTCCTTCTCCTCCCTCCCCCTTCCCCTCTGATCTCTCCCTCTCCCTCCTCCTCCTCCTCCTCCTCCTCCTCCTCCTCCTCCTCCTCCTCCTCCTCCTCCTCCTCCTCCTCCTCCTCCTCCTCCTCCTCCTCCTCCTCCTCCTCCTCCTCCTCCTCCTCCTCCTCCTCCTCCCCCTCCTCCTCTTCCTCCTCCTCTTCCTCCACTTCCTATATATAACCACCACCACTACCACCAGCAACGCCGCCGCCGCCGCCGCCGCCGCCGCCGCCGCCTCTACTATGCACATCTGAATCCTTTTCTGCCTGCAGGTGTGCTTGAAGCTGGGGTGGAAGGGCAAGGGCGGGATGTTCGACGTGCTGCCCCTCCTCCTTTCCGCCAACGGACAGGACCCCGAGTGCTTCGAAATTCCGCCTGAGCTCGTGCTGGAGGTTTCCATCAAGCACCCCAAGTGAGTGACCATATAATCTTCACCATTCTCCAGTTTCCCCGAAGATTGTGTGTGAAGATTGAATCAGACTGCTCTCTGAGACTTGTCATAAAAGAATAAAGACGGGGGAAATGTTATCTGTTGTTGGCAGTCATCTGTAATGGGAAACATGCTGCCGGAGCCACTCGTTGCCCACCCCTCCACATGCCCACCCCTCCACATGCCCACCCCTCCACATGCCCACCCCTCCACATGCCCACCCCTCCACATGCCCACCCCTCCACATGCCCACCCCTCCACATGCCCACCCCTCCACATGCCCACCCCCTATCAATATCATCAGTTGGAATCCCTGGCTGCTGGGCTTTCGGTGCCTGCTCCAGTAGCTCAGTCAGAGACCGCCCCAAGCAGCAAAAAAGGTTATCAAGGGACATTTTGTCAGAAATGAATGAAATTATCGTAATCGAATCTCCTGATTAAAACAAATAAACTTTTTGGGGCGGGTGGGGGGGGGGGGGGGTGTCACCTTACTTTGCTTAGAGTATTTATAACATTAACACTTTGCTGAATCTGAAATATACATCCATCTTCCCCGTATAGAGCTCATACTCATCGAGGATGCAAGACCTGCTCTCGTTCATAGCGGTTGATCAACAATGTCTGGGAATTCCTCCATGAGGAGGCTGACAGCTCCTCCTTGCCGCACCCTCTGTAGGGTGGGGGTGAAATAGCACACTCCGCGTCTCCCTACGGAGTCGTAAACGGCGAATGACTATGGTCATTGAGACTAGACATACTCCTCCTCCAGCAAGCTCTAGTCATTTTGTAGTCAGTGGTCTTACATAGTCTACACAGGCTGATAGGCCGTAAAACCTCATGCGTTCATCCATCTCTCCTTGCTGCAGGTATCCGTGGTTTGGCGAGCTGGGCCTGAAGTGGTATGCCCTGCCCGCAGTGTCGGGCATGCTCTTTGACTGTGGGGGTCTGGAGTTCACTGCGGCCCCCTTCAACGGCTGGTACATGGGCACCGAGATCGGAGGCAGGGACCTGTGTGACACCTACAGATACAACATGATGGAGGTCAGTGTGTGTGTGTGTGTGTGTGTGTGTGTGTGTGTGTGTGTGTGTGTGCGTGTGTGTGTGTGTGTGTGTGTGTGTGCGTGTGTGCGTGTGTGTGTGTGTGTGTGTGTGTGTGTGTGTGTGTGTGCGTGCGCGTGCGTGTGTGTGTGTGTGTGTGTGTGTGTGCGTGTGTGTGTGTGTGTGCGTGTGTGTGTGTGTGTGTGTGTGTGTGTGTGTGTTTGCCTCTCTGTGTGAGCGCACGCGCGCCGCGCACGCATGGCTCTGTTTTATGTTATGAGAGAGAGAGAGAGAGAGAGAGAGAGAGAGAGAGAGAGAGAGAGAGAGAGAGAGAGAGAGAGAGAGTTCTCATGAGTAATATAGACAGTTTCAATTGATTTCTACGAATGCGTGGTATTTCTAGTGTGGCATCAGTGCGAACGTCAGGTTACTGATTCATCGAGGTTGTTCGCTTTTGTCTTTATCATCACGCTGAATTTCTCAGTGTTTTGCGGGTTTTTTCATCGTGTATTTTAATCTCATTTTGTTCTTTTCAATCATGGCTCATTCATATCTCACATTCTGACAACGGCAGTGATTCTCTCTCATTCCATCGATTACAAGCGTGTTTTACTGTCGCAGTCATTTTCTCAGTTCTCTGTCGCCTTGTATAAAGCGTTTTCACTCACAAATTTCGCAGCAGCTTTCCCTTTTGGATTCATTTATCAGCGTCTCACGCCATTACAGTCACTAACACAGCGTCCAGTTTGCAACTCTCTCTCGCCTTTGTACTTCACATCGAAGAAGGAGTATGGACAACTGTTTCTACATGCATCAGATGACTATGTCTGGCGTATTCATTTGTATTCCGTATTATATATTCTCTACATTTGGTCATTCTGTGGTGCATACATGAATGTTCTTCCACTTTAAATCATCGCTGCTTTGTTTCTCATACTGCGTTAATTTTGTCCACCATATTCGTCGCACAGGGCGTTTTTCGTGATTTTAATTCATTTCAGCTTCTTTATTTCATTAAGCGGACTGCCTCTGTCTAAGTGGTGGTGTCTTATCATTCTACCTTTTGCACTTGCTTACGTGCGAGAGTGAGAATTGATCTCGCTACCTTTCCCTCCTCACTGCGTCAGAGCATTTCCACTTCTGTCCCTGCATTCCACAAGTTGTCTTTTATCATTGGAGTAAGCGAACGTTAAGGCGGACAGTCCTCTACCTCAAGCCTCCAAACAAACGGCTGGATTAGAGGAGCGTGCCACCGCTCCCGGCCGAGAGAGAGAGAGAGAGAGAGAGAGAGAGAGAGAGAGAGAGAGAGAGAGAGAGAGAGAGAGAGAGAAGCGAGAGGGAGAGAGAGAGAAAGAGAGAGAGAGAGAGAGAAGGGAGAGAGAGAAGCGAGAGGGAGAGAGAGAGAGAAAGAGAGAGAGAGAAAAACAGAGAGAGAGAGAGGGGGGGGAGAGAAGAGAGATCAGATGTGAAATTTGTTAATTTTGTGTAAATCTAAGTAGGTATTTTTTATTGCTTGTTGCTTGATTTTATAATAACTTTGAACAACAAATATCTACCGCCTTGATATCCCTCTCCAAAATTCATCAAATCTTCATCACTTGACTCTGTACGTCTTGTCTCTCCCCCCCCCCCCCCCCCCCCCCCATTCTAGTTCACTAGAGACTTCGCCTACCGGATCGGGTTCACAGAATGGTCCTCTCTCTCTCTCTCTCTCTCTCTCTCTCTCTCTCTCTCTCTCTCTCTCTCTCTCTCTCTCTCTCTCTCTCTCTCTCTCTCTCTCTCTCCCTCCCTTCTGCCCTCTCTCCCTCCCTTCTGCCCTCTCTCCCTCCCTTTTTCCCTCTCTCCCTCCCTTCTTCCGTCCTTTTTCCCCTCTCCCTCACCCTCTTGTTTGCTATTCACCTGGTTTACCCCTCTTTTGTCCTTCCCAAGGTATCCTTCCCACAGAACTTTGCAGTTTTCGTCTGTTTCGGTCTCTTTTCGTCTCTCTCGCCGTGTTGCCGTCAGACAGGCGGTGTTCCGACATGATCGAATGTTCCCATACATCAAGCGACATGGGATCCGACGTTTCTTGTCATCAAGACAAGCCATTCTTGGCTTCAAAAGGCAACCGCCAGATTTCTTGGCTGTTCTCACGCCAAGGTTTGCGTCAACAGGTCTGACTTGAACGTGACTCCTTCGCACCTCTGCCGTCGGACTTCAAACACTTTGCAGCCGTGCATACGGTTGATGCATGGGGCAAAAACCTTTGCGTGAAAGATCGTTCCAGCGAGAAATTGTTTTGAACCCAGAGACGTGTTGGAATTTGGCCTGAGGGCTTCGATCGAGCCTCCAGTGCACGGTTCCCTCGCTGCTTATCAGATAAACCATTACTTACGGGGAGACGACCGGGACCGAACGATCACGTGTGAGGAACACGCGAGGAAAACGTCTGCAGACAGACCCTGGGACTCTGCGTGCTCCGCCTCCGCTCGGAGGAAGGAGTCTACCAGTTTGGCTAAGAGAGGAAATGCTACAGAAAAGACTCGTGTGAACTGGTGCATTAATAATACCTCCGCCAAGGAGAGATTATATAGGTAGATAGATATGTTCAGATGTCTTAGGCCGCGAGGTCTTTATCTGATCTTTTGATCAGTACTTTTGGATATTCTCACTTTTTACTAGCCTAGTTCTAACGATCTTAAAAGATGGTGCCTATTCTCTAGACTTTTCTTCCGGTGGCTTATAAGTGGCAGAGAGTGGTATACGTGGCAACAGTGGGTGGCCAACATCAACACAGTACATGTAGTCTTTGAACACAGTGTCAATTCTGTTTTTGAAGCTGTTTAATGACGGCGCCTCCACCGTTTCCTTGTCCAATGCATTCCAATATTAGTTATTTAGCAAAATAACTTTAAAATGTCTGAACGGATCCTCATGAAATTTCGTGGAAAGTCAGGGTTTTATCCAAGGAAAAATCTCTAAAATAACTCACCCCTAAGACATTGGATATTTGTAAAGGAAGGACATTTTTCTGCTAGCTACCTGTGATTATCAGCTGTTGATTTACACGTATGGGGTCGCCAAGTTTTACTGCAGTTAAAATTTCAACATCAAGGATACACTTCAGTTGCGTTTGTTTTGAAAACCAGTCTGAAACCACCCGACAAATTTGATTGAAGGACTTTTATGGTTATTAAAAAGTTTTCGTTCGTGACCCAGTAATTCCAGGGAGGCCACCCGTGGCTCATAATTAGAAAACAGTTTCTGACAATCTAGTACCGGCGGTAAGAAACTGTTTCCTGTTTATGAGCCACGGGTAGCCTCCAACTTCAGTGTATTTTTGGTGTTAAAATTTTAACTGCAGTAAAACTTGGTGAACCCATACGTGTAAATCAACAGCTGATAATCACAGGCAGCTAGCAGAAAAATGTCCTTCCTTTACAAATATCCAATGTCTGAGTGGTGAGTTATGTATTTAAAAAAGATAATTTTAAAGACCTCTTGGTCAACATATATTTATGTTTTCTGAGACATTATTGCAGTATGCAGGCTTTGCATTATACAAAGAAGCGAATGCCATGGTGTCTTTTGTGTGCGAACCGACAGTGTTTCAACAAAACAACTTTAAATTAGCACTAAAATAGGAGCTACTTGCAAAATGTTTTGCAACTTGAAATCAATTGAAGGAGTGGCATGACAAAAATTAATTGGAGATTATGTTTATCAAGTAAAAGTCGAGGATGGCCCATTGGTGATGTCATATGAAAAAATTAATATGTCCGAACCATTCCAATTTACGTCATCACGTTGGACGTTAGCAAAGACATTTGTTGAAATTCATTACAAGCAGCGTATGAAATCCAGATGTGGATTTAGATGGCAACAGATGAGCTTATGCTCTGATAAGAGATTAATTATT